>BMAO01007799.1:226112-450501 GCA_019973975.1 Trichonephila clavata
ATACGTGTTCAGTGAATAAGCAAAATACTTCTTTGCGAACATTAATATTTAATATCGAATATATTTATATTCAAAGTAAGAGATTCGATGAAAAACACACACACAAAAAATATCTACTCGAAATTGGAAAATAAATCTTAAAAAATAGAGGCTCATTTCAATAATTCTAGGATTGCGTTAATTGTGTATATAAAAAGGTTCTCTTTTCAGTCGTAATTTCTTGTAATATAAAATCTATATTCATTTTGTTTATTTTAATAACTGTGCTAATCTATAAGAAATATAATTTTATCAGTCTTTTCTATGATTAGAAGTCTGTATATTTTGTATGGAGAAATAATTCGAATGTGGAGTGAGTAAGTGAGAGCGAGAGCTACTTCAAAGTTGTTCTATAAAGCTGCCCGAGGGCTATTGGCGATGGACTTCGTAATTTTGAACTATGGTCAAGTGACGAGGAAGACACCTGAGATGGCATCCCCTCTCCAAAGTTCCCCACCATACCAACAGGAGGACTTTGCTCAACGTGCATCAGTCCCCTCTATACGAGGGGTTTTCAGCAGCTCTAGACTCAAGTTCATGAATTTTAATATGGAAAAAGATTATAAAAAAAATCACACAATTAGCAAAAAATTCCTTACATGGGAGAGAAAAATGTTTTTTTTTAAATGATATATACAGCTTGTTTCATGTAACTTTCAGAGTTGTTCATAGAAACCTAAGATTAAATTTTATAAGATGCACCAAAGAAATAGCACTTAATATCTTTTTGAGAAAAAAACGGACTAGAAATGAAACAGACAAATGCACTCTGCCTAAAGAAAACAAAAATAAACGCAATTTGACAACTGACCTTATAGATAACATGTATTTCGAGAGAGAGAAAAGTTTTATTTGTATTTTTTCATCCTTCATGTAAGATGCCGGGATTCAAAAATAAGAGTTTCTATTACGCATTTTTTTTAAAGAATCTGATTTCACACAGAAGGAGACTCAGAAAGGTTTATGCCTATTTTCATGGAGAGCGATCTAATCAAACTTTGTATTTATGAAAGTAAACTAATATTATTATATACCATATTTATTCAAATCTAAGCCGCTATCGATACTAAGCCGTACCCAAATTCTCAAGATGCCTTTGTGAAAAATTAAAGAATAGTGCAAAAAGAGTTTTATTGATAAACCAATATTTACGGAACTAAAAAAAAATTAAAATTTGAGCTAATAAGGAGTTAATAATTAATTTATTTCACCAGTATTAAAAACTTTGAACCCTTAATTGCTTTAACCATTGGTATCATATTCAGCTTCCTCATCCAACGAAATTTTTCGCCTTCGATTCTAAGCTGCTCCTAATTTTCAGTAGCATTAACAATAGAAAAAAGTGCGGTTTAGACTCTAATAAATATGGTATATACACTGCTGGCCACCGTAAATGCAACATTCTGAAGGAAGCACGCAAATAACATGAAATTTACAACATCCATTAGCGGAGGTAAGATATGCAAATGATTAGGATTTCAGGCAGACACACATCACGCACGCCTGTGGCGCCACCTCAAAGCGCTAATTAAGGCTTGGAGATTTCGACGATTTCAAGTTCGGCAATTGTGTTTTTCTTATGGTTTTTTCAAAAAACGATCAGTTATGTCTCGTAGAAAACAGCGATCAGCTTTTGATCAAGTATCCGAGTTCGACAGAGGAAAGATAGTGACCTACCGAGAATGTGGATTATCTTTCAGGGAAATCGGTAGTCGTGTTGGACGAAACCAAACAACTGTAATGCGGATATGTAACCGTTGGATGCAGGAGGGTACGACGGACCGACGTGGTCGATCGCATCCACCTCAGTGCACCACTTCACGTGAGGACAGGCAAATTGTGCGCATGGCAGTGACGGATCGCTCAGTCACATCACGAACCATAGCACAGCACATTGAGTCTGTAACGCACCATTCAGTGTTTGCGCGTACCATTCGACACCGTTTGCAGCAGAGTGGTCTGTCCGCAAGACGTCTATTGCTTGGTCTACCCTTGACGCAGAACCACAGACGTCTCCGCCGCCAATGGTGCGATAAAAAAAGGATGTGGGTGGCAGAATGGAATGAAGTTGTCTTTACTGACGAGTCACGCATCTGTCTGCAACACCACGATGGTCGGATTCGAGTCTGGAGACACCGTGGAGAGAGGATGCTGGACAGCTGCGTTATGCACCGCCACACTGGTCCTGCACCGGGTATTATGGTATGGGGCGGTATTGGATATCACTCTCGCACTCCTCTAGTACGCATTGCCGGTACTTTAAACAGCCAGCGCTACATCTCCGAGGTGTTGGAGCCAGTTGTCCTTCCTTACCTTCAGGGCTTGGCCACAGCCATATTTCAACAGGATAATGCACGACCACACGTGGCACGCATTGTCCAAAGGTTCTTCGTCAATCACCAGATTGAATTGCTTCCCTGGCCGGCTCGCTCTCCGGATCTTTCGACGATAGAAAACATGTGGTCCATGGTTGCTCAACGATTGACCCAGATTACACCCCCAGCTGCCACACCAGATCAACTTTGGCAACGTGTGGAAGCTGCTTGGTCTGCTGTACACCAAGAACACATCCAAAGTCTCTTTGAATCAATGCCGAAGCGTGTGGCAGCAGTGATCTCCAACAACGGCGGCTACTGTGGCTACTGATTCTGGCAGGAACCACACTTCACAGAAGTCTATAAATTTAATCATTTGATACTTGGTCAACATGTTATCTACAAAATAAATTTTGTTGTGCTATCTCTTGTCTTTCTTGGTGTTGCATTTACGGTGGCCAGCAGTGTTTGTTACCGGCAAAGTGTAAACAGCCTTTTGTACAATGCCTAGGCATTGTATAGAATACCGGACGTTTTTAGGCAAACTATGAAATATATGAGAATTATTTCATACTTTGCCTAGGCATTGTATATAATGCCTAAGCATTTTATAAAATGGCCATAGCTATTTAGGCAAAGTAAGAAAAAAGGTCATGAAGAGGCTATTATAACAATGATGTACATTTCTAAAATATACAAATGTTATTCTGAAGAAATAATATGTGTGCCATGAAAGAAAATTGGTCAAAATACAAGAAGAAAAATAAAAGTTGTACCAAAAACAAAAAATTTATCTTTCTTTTATTAAGGAAAACAAAATTTTCATATAAAAAATAAGAAATTAAAATAAATTAACTTGTTATAACATGGTTGACTTGAATGACATTTTGAATTACACTTCATTAAACCTTTCAAGAAAAAACAATTCTTTTTGTGGTACTTTGTTTTACACATACATTTGACGAATTCTTGGTCCAATTGCAACTGACCGGAGAGGAATTTCATGTTCAGGAATATCTTTAATTCTAAGGAAGTTCTTAGGACACAAATATATATGTATATATTTATATATATAATTGTGATTTCTCGCATATACTTGTTTTAAAATTCCCACAGACGTTCCAAGTCCTTTGAAACCATCTTATTTCCCACTCATTAGAAGTGTCAATATATTGACATTAGGGGGAAAATCACACGTTTCCCAACAATGGTTTTTTTAAAAATAATTTTCTATTTTTTCTGGCAAGTTCAACAAAGGTGGATGTGTAAGTTCAATATTATAATGTGTAACGTTTTTTTGAATTTGGTTGAAAGTTCTTTCAGAATTCTATCATGTTCTTCCATGTCCAATATCCAAATAAGTTTCATGAAGTACGTAAAATAACTCAAAATCAGTGACGTAATACTGTATAACAGTGTTTCCCAACCTTTTATCCTCACGGACCAGTTTATGTTCGATAACTTTACTACGGTCCATACTGAAATTGAGACTTTGTTAATGTTTTAAATTGTTTTGATTTAATCATTTTAATTTAATTGTAATTAAACATGCTTCAGAATAAAATTCAATACACCAAAAATGAATATAAAGTGATTTTACATGAAATGTAAAGTGGAAAGTCCTAGAAACGAAAGCAATACACACCAGTAAATAAAACGAAAATAATTTAATGCTCTTGAGTGGCCCGATACCATTTGATTCACGGAAATGGGGTTGTGGACCACTGCTGTATAGTTTTCGCCTTCTTTAACAGGTTAAATGAGCTTACTTTTATTTTCCACAGACATCGCATCACACACAGCTATTCGGCAACCAATAGTCCCGTGGTTTCAGTTAAAAAAAAACAATTTTTTTTTCGCACCATTAACTCGAATTTTGTGTAGCTGGTCGTCGAATTGTTGTTTCCTGTCGGTATATATAGACCACGACTCCTTCACTAATACCACAGCTTACTCCTCCTTTTCACGCAGAACAGAGGGAAAAAATTTTTTTGTTGAACAAATTTAAGTAAAATTGTGTATTTTGACACTCCCAAACAAATTGCAAAGTGCACAACTGACAAATTCAGAGCCTGATGCACGCTTTAAAAGTCTCGTGCCATGCCACACAATATTCGAAACGAATCGGAGATGTATTTCATACTTTGCCGGTTTCTCATTAGGCATTCTATAGAATTCCTAGGCAATGTGTGAAATATGAATCATTTCATACATTGCCGGTTGGTTTTAGGCATTATATACAATGCCTAGGCATTATACAGAATGAGAGATTTCATGCTTTGCCGTTAACATATATATATATATAAAGGAGAAAAGCGACTCACTCACTGACTGACTGACTGACTGACTGACTAATCACGAAATCTCTGGAACTATTCAACCTACAGACTTGAAATTTGGTAGACATGTTCCTTTGATAGAGTAGACATCAGCTAAGAAAGGATTTTCCGAAATTCGAAACTCAAGGGGAGTTACGGGGGGTTAAGGGCTTTAATAATAATTGTTTCCATGTTTAAACTACTTGATGTACAATCTTGAAATTGGGTAAGCGGATTCCTTTCAGAGAGTAGAGATCCGCTACAAAATGAGTTGGCTGAAAATCGACCCCCAAGTGGCGTTGCAGGGGCTTAGGGGGCGTTATAGATAATTATTTCTATTTTAAACTATTTGACGCACTGTCTTTAAATTTGATATATAGATTCCTTTCGTAGAATAATGATCAGTTACAAAACGGGTTTTGTGAAAACAGACTTCTAAGTGGCGTTGCGGGGGATAAAGGGGCGTAATAGATAAATATATCCGTTTTTAAACTACTTCACCTACCTGCTTGAAAATTGGTAGGTAAGTTTCTTTCCTGGAGTAAATATCCGCTAAAAAATGGGTTTTGGGAAAATTGACCCCCAAGGGGTGTTGCGGGGGCGGGGGTTTTAAGGGGCGTTATAAATTCCTATTTTTAAGTTATTAGACGTACAGTCTTGAAACTTAGTAAGCAGATTCCTCTCATAGGGCAGAGATACGCTAAAAATGGGTTTCGTGAAAATTGCTCCCAAGTGGCGTTGATGGGACTTAAGGGGCGTTATAGATAATTATTTCCATTTTTAAACTATTAGACGCACAGTCTTTATATTTGATAAAGAGATTTCTTTCATAGAGTAGAGATCAACTATAAGAAGGTTTTGTGAAAACAGACCTCTAAGTGGCGTTGCAGGGGAATAAGTGGCGTAAGATAAATATTTTCGTTTTTAAACTATTTGACCTACCTGCTTGAAAATTGGTAGGAATGTTTCTTTCATGGAGTAAATATCCGCTACAAAACGGGTTTGGAGAAAATTGACCCCCAAGGGGTGTTGCGGGGGGTTAAGGGCAGATATAAATAATTATTTCTTTTTTTAAACTATTAGACTCACAGTCTTGAAATTTGGTTAGCAGATTCCTCTCATAGGATAGAAATACACTGCAAAATGTGTTTTGTGAAAATCGACCCCTAGGTGGTGTTGCGGGGGTTCAAGGGGCGTTATTGATAATTTTTTGCATTTTTAATTAATTGGACGCACAGTCTTAAAATTTTGCTAAGCAGATTCCTTTCATAGAGTGCAATTCCCCTACAAAATGGGTTTTGTGAAAACAGACCCAGAAGTGGCGTTGCGGGGGCTCAAGTGGCGTTATAGACAATTATCCCCATTTTTAAACTGTTAGACGTACAGTCTTGAAATTTGATAAGCAGATTCCTTTCGTAAAGTAGAGAACCGCTACAAAAAGGGTTTCGCGAATATCAACTACCAAGTCCATTTTTAAACTACTTGATCATCCTGCTTGAAAATTGGTAGGCATGTTCCTTTCATGAAATAGAGTTCCTCTAACAAAGAGTAAAATGAAAATTGACCCCAAAGATGTTTGCGAGGGATCAAGAGGAGTTACAGAAAAAAATTCCTGTTTTTAATTGTTAGACCCATATACTTGAAATTTGTTAAGCATGTTTCTTTTGTTGAATAGGGATCCACTAAGAATAAATTTTAAGCAAATCAAGTTCTGGGGGGTTGCATGGGGTTACTGGGACGTATTGACAAAAAAAATTACTTTTTTCGAGCTACAAGGACTATAATAATGAAATTTGGTTTGCATTTTTCTTTTGTTGAATTGAAATCCGCTAAGAGCGGTAATTTTGGAAAACGGCTCTCAACGGGATTACGGGGATATTTATAGTAAAACTTTTGCTTTTTTCTGTTAGATTTAGACTTGAAATTTGGCTTGCATGTTCAATTTACGGAGTAGAGATCCACCGAAAATTGGTTTTGCGGGAATCCACTTGGTTTTTGAGTTACGAAAGAGCAAGCATCATTCTATGCTTCAGTTTTAGAGATTTTTAGAAAATACAAATTAGATGAGTTCTGCCCTTTTTTTTTATCAACAGGTGACAGTTACAGGTAGAAGTATATTTTTCAATTCAATCGAATTCTTAATGCTAGGACTTAGATATCAATAATTTATACATATATATATAAGCAGTAAAAATTTATAAAACATCATGAAATACCCAGCGAAGCGGGCGGGTAACAGCTAGTATATATATATATATATATATATATATATATATATGATACACACGGAGAGAATATTTTAACAGATAAGCGCTGGATCATTTTCAATTAGAAAAGATTGCTTTTAAAAAACTTTAAATATGTCAAAACTGTTTTCCCAACCAATCCCTCTGTAACGAGATGGAAATTATAGATAGTTGGGTAAAAACTTCACTGTTGTTTCTCAAGGATATCAAATATCCTTATTCATGGAAAGAATAAGAATATATATATATATATATATATATATATATATATTTAAAGCAAATTTAAACAGGTGTTCTTGATTCGGATAAACTTCAGCATTTTTTCTTGCAAAGTTGATTTCTTAAACTTTCTTCCCAGAGACTTTCTTTTCAGTTTTCGGTAGAAGTATGTAAAACGAAATAGCATGTGGCTTGTTACATGAAATTTATCTTACTATACTGAAAAAATAAGTTCGATACACGCTGATTTTTAAAGATATCCTTAAAAAAAATCATGATATATTTTCAGCCCCAAAACAAGTCTTTTTATTTCTATGTTGAAAAAAATTTCTCCTTTTTAGTTTTGAGTTAAACAAAGCTTTGATAAGTGGCATTAAAGTGGATAATGACAGGTAAAGATTTAAAATGATGAAGGGAATCAATTATATACAAATACATTGTTATTATTTGAAAAAGTTATATTGAACAGAAATATAAAAAGGTATGAACTGAAAAATTAGTTTTTGTTCAATATTTAAAGTGTAGATTGGGTTGATTCAGAGAATAGTATGTTGACGGAAAATATTGTGTTTTTTTTTCAACTCCTTTAAAGATAATAAAGAGTTAACGAGAAAACGCATATTTCTTTTAGTTTGATGTTTATTTTTGGAATAAATTTTTAGCAAAAAAATCCAAAGTACCTTTGATCTCAATTACGTACGCAGTTTTTAACTCTTCAAATATTATTCAATTTTTAAATACTTACGTTACGTGATTGATTCGAGTAAACAGAAAAGTTAATAGCGATTCTCTTGAGATGCATGCATTTTCTTACACATTATGTCTAAGATCTTGTATTTTCATCGAAAAAATATTGAATCCGAGTTTTCTCTTTTAGCTATATTGATGTAGAATCTTAAAAAAGATGCGCTGTAGAAATTGCACCAAATGAGAGGGTTATCAAAAGTCTTAAATATTTTGCAAAGAAAAATAGGGTCATGCACGATGAGAAAAAAAATCAAACCCAAATTATTTTCTTTGTAAGCAAATTGTGTTTTATTACTTTAAGATATATATGTTCTTTTTACGGTTTTTAAACAAAAATAAGTTAATGTTCTGTAATTTACTAGCAGGATGCGCCAGATAAGTTATTTTATACATTATGTTGAGATTCTACGCACTGAGATACCCATTTGAAGTGCCTTCACACCTTCGATTATTTTACAAAGAATTTTATGTAAAAAAATTATCAGACTGTCTCTTATTAGAAATCTCTTATCAGAAATAATTATGACTGACGAAACTGATTTTCTTCAAAAAATAGGAAAGTGAAGCTATTTTCAGAAGAATCCGAAAATGCTGTTGATGAAAAAATTATTAAAAATTAATCTGAGCGCTTAAAAAGTACTAGATCTGTACAGAAATTTTTTGCAGTTTTAATTGATTAAGTTAAAACATCTTACATAATTACAGTTACGACGTCACATAAGACTCCATAAAAAAGCAGATAATCAAAATCAATACAAATAACAATTTACGCAATTTGTTGTTGTTGTTGTTGCTTATGCCACCTGATCGACAGTAACATCAGATCAAGGTCCACGAAATTCATCGCGGCTAAGGGCTAGAATTTTACGCTTGTCGTTTAGCCTAAGTTTTGAGCCCCCAAAGAAGGTGACAGTGCGATTTTGCTTACATTTACGCAATTTAAATTATATTAGTAAATGCATACATAAATTACTTTATACATTTATACTATTCGATTATGTACAATTTTTTAAATTCTTACATTAATAAAAATTGTCTATTGTACAATTGGACATATGCAAAATAATTAGTGGGTTATATCTTGTGATTCTGAGCTATTGAAACGAACAACTTCCTCTACATGCTCTCTGCTTTTTTTTCTCGTCATTTTTTTCTCTTTTACCTGGTGGCCGCGGTACCTTAGTGGTTATGGTCACGGACTCGTAGCCGACTAGTGATGCAGCAGACTCGCCATATGAAGAGACTGAAGCTCATTAAATCTGTCGAGGTATAAAGTCCTACCGTTTGAGTGGAGCGAAAATTAGTTGAGGGGTGAAGGTATCGTCCACTTCACTTGACCATAGTTCACAATTACGAAGCCCATCCCCAATATCCACCATGCTGCTTTATGGGGAGACGTAAACAAAAACTCCTTTTTGCCTAGGTGTGGTTACAACTCCTTTCAATTACTTTGTTGAATTTCAATGCATTTCCGTCTTCGCACGTGAAAATCCTTAATACTGATTGTAATTTATATTTTATTTCCCACTTTTTTCATTATATAAGTTGAAAAAGAAATATATTGAATGCCAAAATAGATGCAAAGGTATGTGCAATATATATATATTAAATCCAGGTTTGAAAATTAAAATAATGCAATCAATCTTGCAATATATGGACTTAAATTCGATTATACTGGAAGAAAAAAAAGTTTTCTGGTATTTACACATCTCTCACTCTCTCTTTCTATAAGAATCCAGTAGATTATTTTTTACCAAAAATCACCAATTTCTATTATCTCGTCTATTTTTTTTTTACGGTTCCACCCAACCCAAGCTCACCTACCTATCGATTTCCGGCGGATATCATTATCTCAGCCGACAACATCACGATCATTTCTATAGGAATCAAATAGAAGGCTATGAAAATAAAATCTGCTTTTGACAGTCCCCAAACCACTCCAGAACACAGTTTGATGAGAAAAGCCTTCCGAAATTCAAAAGAGTGCTTTTGGTCGTGGATGCTTGTATACCTTTAGCCTCAGGGAAATCAAATCCGGGAAGGGGGGTCCCGTCAAAAGCAAGGTGCAGTAACCAAAGATTTGCACTTTCGATTTTTGAGGTCGCAGCTAAATTTTTAGAACAGATTTGATCTTTAGATAAGAGGCTATTTTCTTCTTTTTAAGCATCGATCGTTTAATCTAAACTTGAACTATCTTTCGAGGGAATTTTTTTCGGAAGCTAAGAATTGGAAGGTGAAATTATTTTAAAGATAGAAAGAAGTCTTTTTGATGTCATGAAGTTTTGAATATATGTATGAGGAAATGAATCTATTTAATATGGAAGTTACAAATAAATTGCTTTCTCCAATTAAAATGTCAATGTTGGTAAATGTAGAATAAAAAATTGTTTTTTTTAAAAAAAAATTGAGAATATAACACATACTGCACTTTTTCAGTTAGTTCAATAATTAGTTTATAGAAGTACTTAACATTTGAATACTTTGAACAATTCTAAAAATGCATATTATTGACACTTGATAGTCATATTTTGATTACATCTGGTATATGTATGTGTTTGTGTGTTTGTATGTGTGTATATGCGACAACAGAAATATACAAACGATTAACACAAACATGATTAACAACAAAAAAGGACCTTTGGCAGAAAATTCAGTTCTCGAAGATTCTAGATCAGGATCCCAAGATACTCTTTAACAAACACAGCTTGGTGTGGTCGTGCATCATCATGCATCATAATGAGTTAATTACCAATAACAGAGGCGTATGGGTAGACATGCTGATCAAGGATTACATCCCGATATCTCGCATCAATTAGGGTTCCTCAAAGGAACACATACAAGTCAGTGTGGCACCCGAGAAAGACCCTTGCCCATGCCATGATTACTCCTTCTCTTTAGTGTTGGATTGGTTTTATCTGGTACATTTTTCCTTCCAGATCAGCAGACCCCTTGAATTGTACTCCATTGTAAACCTAGGCTCGTCTATGAAAAGCAGAGAAGCCTATTGCTGTTTAGGACAGGAAATGTACTTTCTTGCCCAACATAATAAACCCTCATTCATAAATGCGGGCACATCATTATCGTCGGCTTAAGAGGACACACACACATGGCCGTCTTTCATAGAGACATGCATTGTGAAGACATCTTTGGAGAGAAATTCTCGTTCCAGATGGAACAAAGTGATCGTCAGAGAGCTGAGAAATTCTACTATTTCTCAATCAGGCTGAAATAGCAAGAAAACGGTTTCTCACAAGTGTTGCAACTTATGCTCGACCTAAACATGTTTTCTAGACCCAGAAGCTTCTGATTTAAACTGATGCCACTGTCGTTTAATTACACTGAAAGGCACTTTGAGACGTCTAATGGCGTAGCTAATGACAAACCTATTTCCATCCATCTGACCAACCGTAATTTTAACAAATCAGGTAAATGACTTCTCCCAGACTTTGCTAGACTCTTCTGCATATTATTAACGAAATTATTAAAAAGTTTAAAAGATCAGCAGTCCTTCACATAACGTGCATAAGAACTAGCAAGCGCAATTTCAATTTTTGCCCATTTTTTCATAGTCCAATCTAAGAATCCATTTGCTCAAAATAAAAGTGGTGAATCGTTTATGCATAAAAGTTTTCTTAAAGTTCATTACTCTCATTCATATAAACTATGAATTTTATTGTTACTGCCCTTTTTAATGGTAAACTTTGAAAAACATATTGTATCTTAACTTTTGGATGCAAGTATATAAGTTCCATTTAATTTTATCTTGAAGTAAAATATAGGGTATTAATAAAATGTTTCAAATTTTTAAGGAGATTGTTTTATTATTGAGCATACGGGCTTCAACGACACAAAATTATTTTGATACAGGTACATTTTTTTCATCAGAAAATATGTTCCAGTTTTGGGTCCTAATTCGTTGCATTAAATGAAGACTACCGTAAAATCCAAAAAACTCATTTTCTCAACAAGATCGATGAACTTAAGTGGAACTAATTCAACAAACTTAAGAGAAATAAACAAATATTGATTTGGGGAAGTTGCCTAGTTTTTCATTTAAGTAAGTTTTAATAAATGACCTAACAAGTACTTGAATATCGACTCGAATTTTAAGGATAGAAGTCTAAAACTAAGTACAAATTGTCTAGAAGCATTCAAATTAATTAATCAAAACACACATAAAGTGTATCTCAGGTATTCTTGTTAAATATATATGTGTAATTTATTCTAGCTCTATTAATTTCATCATAAACTTGAAATCCTTCCTTAAAGAAGGTTTTAATGATAATCATTTATTAGTAATGATTATAATTTGTATAACTAATTTACTCATCTAGAATTCTACTAAATCTAAACAATTTTTTAAGGAAAAAGAAATTCAGGATTATCTAAGTAATTATAAGTGGAAAACATTTATTAACCAAGTCGTATAATAAATCGCCCTATGTATATATTGTATATGTGAGAGGACATGTATTCTATATATATATAAATATCCGAATACATGATAAAACATCGTCCACACATGTTTAAAATATGCTTTTTTTATGTCACTTTGAGTGTTAATTAAGTAAATTTATCACAAAACATAGTTAAAACTTCAGTTTAATGCGAGATGCTGGATTATCGATTGCTTAGAGTGCTTTGAGGAATAAAAATAGTTTGCTTCAAAGTTTATACAGAAATTATGAATAATGATCAAATTTTTTTAACTAAAGATACTTTGGGCGCTTTATTGGATTATTAATCTATTTTGTTATTTTATTCCTTTCTTTTTGTTCATAATGCCCAAATATTTATCTTCTAGACAAACTGTTACGTGGAAGATGAATATTATTTAGTAACAATGTGTACTGTAAGATATAATTTAAATAGGAAAATTTTGATGAGATTTGCAAATATTTTGTAAGATATTTTACGAACTCACAATTATTGTAATAATATTTTTTTCTAACTTTTAATTTAAAATTTCAAAAATAATCACATAATGAATATAAAAACGTGAAAATCCATCAGTTATTAGGTAAAATAATGATTATTTTGGCAGAAAAAAGAGATTGATAAGTATATATATTCAGTTATTTTATACAGAATTTAATAATTTTATTTAGTTTATTACTTTCAAAAGCTTATACAAAACAAAAAATGTAATACAGAATTTAATTAAAAATGTATTGTTTATTTAAAATTAGTAAAAAAAAATTGGATTTTCGTTCATAAAAAGTAAAGTGTAGAAGGCGATTTTAATTTCTATTCAATTTATTCCAGGGAGTTTCTTACTCTGGAATTTTTTTTTATTTTCTGATAAATGCATGTATAGGCCCTACTCCTAACGCGATGTTAATTAAACTGTTAGTTAATTTCATCATTAATAAATTAATTTAAATACTTTATAATTTTATATTAAATATAATTTGTAAGGATAATTCAAAAATTTCTGAAATCAAATATTACATAGTTCTGAAAATAATTTAAATGTAGATAAACGTTCGATCCTGTTCGTCAATTCCTGAAAATTTATATTTACCGCATATCAGATGGTACGGTAAAAAATGGATGTCGAAAAACATGACATGTATCAATATCAAAATTAAGTCTTCCCAAAGTTCTACACTACCTTTATGTCAAAGAAGCAGATTTAATGTTCAGTCAGCTTGAGAGAGAATATGTTGTAGGTGGGTGAGAGAGGCAGAAGACATTCGAAAACGAACTCTGTCCATAGGAATAAGTGTTAATGAGTACCAAACAGCAGAACTAGAGACTTAATTAAACTCCAAAGGAAATTGCTCAACTGAATGACTCGCTGAATGTTGGTAATGGGAAAACATTTTCAAGGGCTACATAGCAATCGAAAACAAATTCATTTCTGTTCATGAGACATCGTGGAAGGTAACCATAAAACAACATTTAATTATATTAGTCACGTTGTAACACACTGTAAGAGAAGAACACTAAAACGATAAAATAGGTAGTATTATAGAATGGAATTAGTTTCTACAAAAAGTATATAGATCTTACTGACTCAGGTGGAACAATAATGTAACCAAGTGAATGGACTTCCGGAATCAATACAAATGGCTACAGAAGTACTATATCTCGGATGCAAATACTTATATTATTCCTTTTGGGGAAACAATTTTTGAATGATAGAAAGCTTTACTGATTACTGAATTTTAAGGATTGGAGAAAGGTGTATATATATATATATATAGTTAGAAAACTACGCAAATTGTTAAATAGTGTATAACTTTTTTATATTTTGTTTTATTTGCGGTCAGATAAGAGTATTTCAATATAGTTTTAAATCTTGGAGATTTTAATCACACATTCACCAATTTTATTTCCCTTAAAACTTAATTTTTACAGAAATATTTAAGTGTATAAAGTTGCTGAAAAATTTAGTGGTATGTTTTGCTTCTAAAATGCTAAATTTCACAGCTGCTTCACATGTGTGTTTCGTAACTGTGGAAGCTTCGAGAAAGCTATTTTCCCTCGCTCACACATTCTTGTACACTGGTGTTCACAAATAAGAGAATGAGCATTTGGGGTCAATTATCTCCAAAACTTATGGACATATTTTGGGGAAGTTAGATATTATGAGAGTTTGATGTAACACACATATAACAACTAAACACTCTGGGCCAGGGACTCTTAATCCTATGTCCGATGGTTCCAATGTGCCTGTAAAGCTATTTTCATGCGCCCGCCGCCCACTGTAAACTATATCAATATCAACCATTGGATAATATCCTATGCCAAAAATCGCATAAAATCTAACTATTTTGAATTTTTTGTTACCTTTTTGGTGTAGGATATTGTTTGTGATATTTATGATTGCAATAAAATAAAGAAATATTACGAATCGCTTTACTTTTTTTAACTGCTTCCGCCAGCGATTTCCTGTTTTTCAGATGTTCCCAGACGGAGAAGAAGGTTAAGGTCTCTGCTTTGGACAAACAAGCGTGTGATCATTCATGCATAAGACTTATCGGCCTGAAGATCTAAAATAGAACTTAAAATATAGAAAATTAAAAAATAGGTTAATGAATGATATGGTCATCTTTTATTGTTATATAACTTAAACAATGTAAATTTTATTTGAAAATCATTGATTTATGAGTCCTGTGGCCCTTTAATCAAATTTTCCAGCAACTCAAAATTCAGGCCCTAAATGATTCTAAAATATGGAAGGTGAGTCATACACACAATTGCCCTCCTAAAAGCCACTTGGTAATATTCTAATGGGCTTAGGTCTCAAAACTGACTAGTCAGGCATCACTTTTCAGAAATTCATCAGCTAGATTACCTCTACAGGGTGTCCAAGGATTTTTGGGACAAACTTTATGGGGAGGATTCAAATTTGGAGATCAATCCATGGTCGGAAACATCTTCGTTCGGAGCTTGATGACGATCATTGGAGGAAACAGACTTGCATTACCGCAGTCATTTGAGCTGCTATCGCCTGCAGAGGAGTATGGAACGTTTTACGAACACTGAGCTGGTAGATATGCACCTGATTTGAAGATGGAAATCCACGAGCAGTGCAAAGATTGTATCGTGAAAGGTACCTACAGAAAGCTGCACCTGACCGCTAATTTGCATCACCATTTGTGTGAATATGGATCATTATGAGTTAGCAGTCATAGTGACGGAGGAACTCGAGTGACTCGAACTACCGGCATGCCCAGTTTTGTCTCATATATATTTCAGATTATCACAGTCTTGTGTCTCTTCATTTCTTGTACCAGCCATACTACTTTCCCATGACGTTTCCGACCCTGGGTTACTGTACATATCTGAATCCGTGTGATGTCCCCTGCCACCCCTTAAAATTTGTCCCAATAATCCTGGGACACCCTACATAAAAATGTGCTTACAGTATTAAGAGAAATAAAAAGTTTTACTGTTCATAAAATAAGTGGCAAAAATACTCCATTATGCAAACAATATATTTTAGTTATAACGTTTCACTCTTCTTTATTGCTTATCTGTATTACTTTTGAGCCTTAAATTTTTAGTTTATTATACACACTAGGTTCAAGAGATGTTTCATTTTCTATAATAAATATCGAATCTCTTTTTTTATGAGTATTAAAAATGATACGAGGAAAAAAGAATGGTAAAACAAAAGTGAATCTAATTTTTTAAAAAAGAGAAAAATGTTGCGACGTTTTCACGTTACATTGCTAAAAAATTAACTTCTTCTTGTGGATAGGATAACAGCGTTCCCATACAAACTCTCACCCGTAGATATTGCGCGGATCTTTGATCTGACATCACCCGAAACCGGTGGCCGGGAGAAAACCCAACGACTGGTGAGTGAGTGAGTGAGGGAATATTAACGTCCCTCTGTTCAGCTACACGAGGGCTTTTTTGGGGACGGTTCGCGTAATTTTGAACCATGGTCAAGTGACACGGACGACACCTGATCTGGCACCCCCTCTCCTAACTACCACACCACACCAATGGGAGGACGTTTGAGCTCTCGACAGATTTAACGTGCATCGCTCCCCTACACGGCGGGTCTTCAGTGTGTGTGTGTGTGTGTGTGTGTTGCCTCCTTCCTCACATTTTGCACAGCATATTTTGAACACTAATGAAATACTCAATATTCTGAATAACTTTAATGAAAATGTTTTTACTGTAATTAATAGCTGTGGCGTAAGTAAACCAAATATTTAATTTCTTAACTCTAACTCTACCATTAATTTTCTCAACCGTCATAATGTTCTTAAATTTGATTTTTCGCCTTAATAAGTATGTCCCTTAAATAAGAAAATATTTTAATTTAATTATGCAAAAGTAACTGTTATAGTTAAAGGATACCAGGCAAATAGAAGGTCCATTGAATAGGATTAATCCCTGGACCCCATATTTATGCTTACGACAATTTTAATACAGTATAAGTGAAGTCTTTAATATAAAGTAGAGCCATTGATCCATTGTTATTTATAATTTAACGCAAGTGCAATATCCCGTAACTTCAATGATGTTATAGTTTAAAGTGGAATAAATTTCAGAGAGCCCCAACTGTGCACTTCCATACAACCCACCTACCTTACGCGTAATAAACTGGTTGCGTGTTAGTCTGGTAACAACTCTATGGATAGTAGAGGGTCGGTCGAGAAGCTTCCCGCAGCTATACAAACAAATTGAGTGTTTCCAGCAATTTCGAAATGGCCATTGTTATACTGGAAGACCCCGTATATCTTGAAAGGTCCACATTAACAGTTTCACTTAGATTATTACATGATAGAGTGCTTATCTTACGTTCAACTGACATCATCCTTTGATTAAGGTTGAAGCCCCCATACGGGTAAGGAATATTCCCTGCAGAGCGTTTGACTGCTAACCAATCGCAGGGCACTTTATGTTATAGAATATTAATTAGTTGATTCATTCAATTAATTAATTGATTCATATCGCATATTAACTCCAGTGTAAATTTCCTGGGTATGCCTACTAGGGTATAGGGTGCTATAAGCCTTTACGATGTGCGGCTGATTTCTAATTTATGCGTTAATTCCTGCATGATAGCGATTCGCAACTGCGCGTTTTAGTTTTTCTCAAAAAATATATTAAAATGGTATTACTTTTTACATAAAATGCTCAGTTATAATTTTTTTTCTCTTGACAAATATTATTTATTTTTATGAGGTCCGGGCAAAATTATTTGAAACTTTTCAAGTTTACAGTTTTACGTCTTTGTAAATTTTGTACCTTTAAATCATTATCAAAAAAAATTCTTCCCTTTAATTCTTCCCAAACCTAATGCTAAATTTTCATGTACATTTAACTTATTTTTATTGTACAATATATAAACTAGAAATAATTATTTTATCCGTATATTTGAATTGTATTGGATCAACATAGCTTTTTTAAAAGGGATTTAAAATACTTTGTGATAATGCATACCACGTGTGTGTGTGCTCTTATTAAAAACGTAACGATAAATATCCGTATTTTAAATTGTTTATATGAACTATGTCACTGCCACAACGTTTATTATCTTGTTTGAAAACGATGTTTCTTAAAACTGAAACTTAAATTTTCTTTTTAGTATCTACTTTAATATTCTTTTATATGCTTAAACATATTCTTTTTTTTTTTTTGTCCTATGTAGATCCTATTCTCTTACTACTGGCTCGTTAAAATTTTGTCAGAAGGAATTTAAGTTACAAAAATGAATGTATATTTAATTGTGCAAGTGTAAAAAAGACATTTTTTTTAGAAAAGAATATTTTTTTCTCTCCTATTATTTGAGCTTTGAACTACTTCATCTTTAATAATTTTTGTCATCAATAACATTGTTCAAAGAAACTGTTTAAAATAGACAGAATTATGATATTTTTACTATTCGGCATTGTTTATTTTTCATACGATTAATACCTTTTTTCTTGTACTAAAACACTGGATTGAACAACGCACTAGTGCCGCTCAGAATTTATTTTATTGTGAGCGTATTAATTATGCGAATATACTTAATCCTACGCAAATGTTAAAAAAATAATAATAAACGTATTACATTTTATTGTGTGCCTTTTTTGGGGTAAAGTGGCTCTTAAAAATCCCTAAGTTTTACCCTACATATTTTCAGACTAAAGTGACTTTGATTGAGAAAATTCAATTAAAGAAAAACTCAAATCTTATGCTCTCTGCAGGTAAGCGAAATAATATCCTTATAAAAATCATATCTATTTTTTCCTCAACTCTACAGTTTTAAATGTATCCTATTCTTACAAACCACAAGATTTGAATTGCTTTATTTTGTCAAACATATTCCTTGTAGAGAATATGTTGAATAGGATTGAATTTATTTAAAATTGGGAAAGGGAAAAAAAGGATGGGATTTAACTGCTGCTTCATGCTTTAATTTTTGTGATCTGTTTTTGACATCGCTTAAATTTCAGTAATTTTTATCCTAATTACAATCAAAATTAAGAATATTTACACTTATTTATAAGGAATGAAACACAAATCCTGGAAAACTTCATTCTTATGCGAGATAATATATACCTATTTTTATCTCTCCTATACTTTAATGCAAAGAGAATATTTAATTTTATATAGAACAAAATATTCAAAATGTTTAATATTTTAGCTAAGACTTGCATATCAGGGGCGTGCACAAGGGGAGGATTTGGGGGGGTTCCCCCCCCCCCCAGACAAAAAGATTTTTAATTTTCCCCTTTCCCGCTTACGTCTAAGTGTTTTTTTAGAATGTAACCCCCTCCTTAAGAGAGTTTTGTATACAACACTGTACTAAATGCTCCTAAATCTTAATGATAGAGTGTGTTTCAAGAGCATATGTGCTATAATTACAAGTATTTTATAATCAAATTGAATAAGTTTCTCAAATCTGAGAATATATTTTGAATTCGGGTGTTGTTCTTAAGCACTGTGTGAACAATAACTCGATAATTTTCCCTAAAATAATTATAGAAAAAAAATTTAAAACGAACAACACCCTTTTTTATATATTATTCGACTTAGTCTTTTTCCTACAATTCCCATCTTTTTTCATTGCTACAGCCACAGGTTGATTCAATTCTTTTGCCATTTTTCTAGACTTCTAACTTACTGAGGCGCGGGTACAGTCAGCCCATGACGTCACCCTGTGCGGGAGCGAAGAAAGACGCGAGAATTATGGGCGGCCGTGGACAGTCATAAATGGCTTTAGCAGACAGATGATAATGGTTGAGATAGGGCCCCAACTTCACCTTTTTATCGTCTGCACTCTGACAGCCTCCTCCAATCCATCGAGTGCTCCCGCCATCTGACCTCAAACCTCAGGGTAGCTGCTGTTGGCGAATCTATCATTAGCATTGGCGATTATTGGAGGAGTTTCACTTTTTCCAACAGAGAATTTTTGTGTCACTCACTTTATTGGAAAGTAGATCTGTACTGTTTAGAAATCTAGCTCAACAACTAGCCAAAAAAAAAAAATTTTTTTTTGAAGTTTATGTAAAATTTTAATTTGTACTAACAAAAGAAGAAATCATTAATATATGTTTCACAAATTCAAACATTAATTTACTAATTCAAACATTTTTTTTCTTTACATAATTTAAATTGATGGTATCAGAACAAAATAAAGTTTATTACTTTGGTTCGAATACCAGTACACGGCCATGCTATGGTTGAATAATTATTTATAAATTTATTATTGTTAACATATTATAAAATGTTCTTCGTGCTTCCCTAAAAATAAAAATGAGTCCTAAATAAATTTTTTCTATAAAAGACGTTTCAAGTTTTCAGAAAAAGGATGGTTTATTTTACATACACACAGTCGTTAAAAAAACTAGACACCTCAAAAACTTTCATAATTCCTGTATGAGACAAACAAAACGAGTATCAATGTTAATAGCTCAAAGGGAACTAAGTTTTGATGTTGAACAACTATCTTAATGAATACAATTAACTTTTAAAACAAAACTTTTCCTGTATAGAATCTCATTTTATAATTATTTATTATCGTTTTTATCATATAATTTGGTCTTAAAATTACCTTAAATTTCAAATTTTTTAATCTTAAATTCTGCTTTTAAGTTTATGAATAATAAGGGCTTAAGAAATGAACCTACTTGTGTGAAATGTGAGTGCCTTAAACATTTGTGTGATCCTTAAAAAAAATTCTACTCAACACTTTTCAAATGTTTTATACTAAACGATAAATATTTCTGTCCAATTCTTAAGACTTTAAAATATTATTAAAAGATATCATTACTAAAAATATGAGTCATTAAATAAAGTTACGAAGAAGGTTGAATTGTAGCATACCAGTTTAGGTGCGTTCGTATTTATATTTTATAATTTAGTACGCCATACGTGTGTTACAATAATATAATAAGTTCTCTAGCCTGACAATCTTGAACTTATTTCTAGGATAGAACATTTATTGAATGCACTCGAGATGGGACCTCAATGGAACTTATTTTTCGAGCAAGTCTAATTTTTAGAAAAATACTTGCGATATTAATTTTTATTATCTAAGATCCCGCATAAAAATAATGTAGATTTTTTACAACTCTTAATATGTGTAACTAATTCTTAATATAATTATAACTAATTCTTAATATAATTATAACTAATTCTTAATATAATTATAACTAATTCTTAATATAATTATAACTAATTCTTAATATAATTATAACTAATTCTTAATATTATTATAATTAATTTTTAATATAATTATAATTCTTTCATGAAAAAAAAAATCATAAAAGGGAAGGAAAAAATGAGTCCTTTCAATTTTCGGTTGTAATAGATTTAATTATTTCTATATAAATAGGAATGTAAAAAACGAAGATGCTGAAAATATTTTTATATATAATTTTAGACTCATACTATCATTATTTATTATCATTTGCAGTAAGGATTTGTTTTCTTATGTAATTGCGGAATTTATTAATGATTCCGGAAAAGCCATGAGTATACAAATCCAATCAAAGTAAATATATTTTGTTCTGAAAATCTTCTGAAACTGAGTTTTTTGTGTGAAAGAGTTACGGGTTATCCTATACGGAGTATTATCCTAGGAATGGAGTTATGAAATTTTATTTGGATGACTCTTTGTAAAGGTAATACAAAACACACAGAAAATTGTAATTTCGTATCAAATTGTATCATTACCCGAATTAGTTGGGCCGTGGGTAGCCTAGTGGTTAGAGCATCAGACTCCAGACCGGAGGACCTGGGTTCGATGCCACTAAATACCACCGAGTATAGACGGAGTACGTGCTCGTTAAATCAGTGGGTCCGAAAGTCTTGTGGGTGGTCGCAGCAGAAACCACGAGTGCAGGGGGCTGGAGAATATTTCCCTCCCCTTCAGTTCCATGCCAAAATTGTGGAGGTGGAGATAGGTGGTGTTGCCATCTATCGTTAAGAAGTCCAACCTGTCTCACAGGCAATGGAAACTTTTATTCCTTCCCCCCCTGCCGGAAGGACACGACGACAACAACAACCCGAATTAGTTAAATTTTTCATCAGTTATTTTCATACCAGATCCTTCCGTATATACATAGGCATACGTAATAATTCACTGTTAAAATTTTATCTCGAGGGAACTTATTTCATTCTATATTTATTTCACAGGATAATTAATTTTTAGTTTATCCACCAAACGGGATATATCCTTTTAACCACTACCGGATCCCTTAAAAAAGGGCTTCCCAGATTCCCCTTCAAAACCAGATGATGCGATATTGCATTAGCCGCGAAATCTGACCAATCACAGAAGCTACTAACGGAAATCATTATGGTTCAAAAAGCTTCCGGTTGAGAAAGTTATAAAAGCTGAGACCTTCGGAATGAATGAGGAACGCTTTTGTCTCTTGATTTGTTTGTGTTGTGTTTCTTGTAGTCCTTTTATGTGTGAGAAAAATAATTTTTCGCTTTAAGAAAATCAACAAGTGGCCACAATCCTTCAAAGACCTCAACAAGATAAAGATTTTCGTAGTAAAATGTAATCATTCCATGTAAATCATATATATAGAGTGGCCCAAAACTAGGCATACAGTTACTTTTCTGATGGAACCGTTGGTGGCTCCAGGTATCTGGACATGTTGATCGAAGTTGTGGTGCTATAACTGCAAGCACGGCCTGACTCCGTGGAATTGTTCTTTCAACAGGATGGAGCCCCACCGCATTATTCTTCGGTGGTCCGTCAATACCTGGATCAGGAACCACCACATTCCCTCGACTTAAATCCAATGGACTTCTTTTTCTGGGGAGTAGTAACGGATAAGGTTTATTTCAGAAAAAACGTCACAGTACGACAGTTGTAGAATTTCATAGAAGATGCATTTAAGGAAATTCGTTCTAACCAGAATTTGTGTCACACTGTGTGTGAGAGTTCGAGGACAGGTTGCAGGAATGCATCAATGCCGAAGGTGGACATTTTAAGCACCTTTGGGATTAAATATGTATTTTACGTATGTAATTAAACCTGTTTTAAAAAAGCATTGCTGCATTACTGTACACCTAATTTTGTGGGCCACCCTGTACATATATATATAATATATATATATGGAAATCATATGCGAAAATTTCTGCTGATGGGAAAGGTTGGATCCATAAAGCAATGCTTAACTCTATTTCACTGTCCTAAATAAGTGACAGCTTTAGAAATCATAATAGTTATTCATTTTAGTCCAATAACTCTTCCGGTATTAACAATTTTAATTACTTAATATCTCAGCTGTTTAGAAATTCTGTTATTTATCTGTCTTAGTAGGATATTCTTTTGTTTCATTCATTTTATTCATGTATACTATATGTATATATATATATATATATATCATAAATAAATAATAAATAAATAATAAAATAAACTCGAGGACTTAATAATACAAACAGTATATTTAACTACGATGAAGTTATAGTATGCAAAACCTTTTTCCTAGTATTATTTATTCCTCTTCACAAAACAAACTCAGCATAAATGGCTTCTAAATATTCGTGAAAGGTTAATATTACGGCAAATTCACTGTAATATATATTTTAACATTTCTTGCGCTTTCTTTTATGAAAAAGAAAGAAATTCGATAAAAAGCGTTTATGGTATGTACTATGACACCTACGTCGGGAATAAGTAGAGAAAAAATTATATACGAAATACAAAACGGTGTTAGATATATGTAAAATATATTACTTACAGAAAGCTTTTTGCTCCAGATGAGAGTAAATACATTAAGTGGTAGAAAGATTTTATACCCACAAACAAATATTGTTTAAAACATGAGAAAAATAAAAAGTTTCAAAGCGATATATTTTTTTTATTTTATTGAATAAAATTGATTTTGTGTGTTCTTTTAGTTTATTTCTTCATTTTCCTTCTTCTAACCACAGGCCTCAAAAACCAATATTGACACGCGAATATTTTCTATTAAAAGCAGAAACGTAAAACATTCATTTTGTTTTACTACATAGCTGTATTTGTGCAAACTTTATGTATATAAAAAAAGGCATTAACCTAAAAATTTAAATTTATATTTACATGTTATATATAAACTATTAGATATTATTATATATTAAACTAGTTTATAACTATTTAGAATTAAATGTTTAAAATTACTTATTTTTATTTTATGCTTAACTTAACTGACTGAACCTGTAAAAAGTTTACTAACAAAGGAACCTAAGTAGTATTTTGTGTTTTTTATTATATTATTTTTAAATTTCCACTACATAGACTTGCATTAAAACATGTGCTATTTGTGTGAAAACCCCATAATAAGCTAATAAGTAAAAGTTTTTTCACCTTTTCATCTTTTTTTTTGTTTTTAATATTTGTAAAAATTGTAGTAGTTGACTAATAATTAGTAGTAAAAAAGTAGACTCATAATTTTTTTTAATCAAATAGTGGCACTCCTCCCAAAAAGGTTGCCCCCCCCCCTTGATCTAGGATCTCATTTAGCGTCTTCCTCCACGACTTATCCCAAATTTGTTCATTTAAATAAGTTTCATAGATTTTTTTCACTCTATAATGCGGTAGGCCGCTTCGTGGTGTACCCTGGGTAACGCTAAATCTATCAGAATCATCAGTGCTCAAACATAATTAAAAAATGTGAGGAATCTACCAAAAAATTCAAAATTAGATGTGCACACAACAGCAATATTACTATTTCATAAAAATTCAATAATCTACTTGTTGTTGAAATGCAATAGAATAGAAAAATAAACCATTTTAAATGTGTAATTTTACAGGTTTCTACATTTCGAACGATATCTTTTATCAAAATGATCCTTACTACAGCTTCTATTATCCTTAAAAAAGATTCTCGAGATTATTTTCAAATCTATATATAGTACGTATCATTTTATATATAAAAATATTAATTTTTTTAAATGTAATAAACTAAATTTATGTACTCATGTTTGTTAAAATTGCATCACCATAAAGGAATCCTCAAAATTAAATGAAATTTAGTACATAATTGACTCTGTATTATAAAAATAAATGATCAAAATTTCAAAGCAAGAAAATAATATTAAGTGTTCGAAATCAGTATTTGGTGTAGCCATCACGCGCTGCAATAAGTGCTGCTGTACGACGAGTCAAACAAATTTTGAATGTCTGCCTGGAGAAGAGCATTTCATATTGCTTGCATGCGAACCTGAAGTTCATCTGTAGAAGCTATAGGACAAAGATTGCGAACGAGTTGCCAACCAACAAAATATCTCTTATGCTCAATAAACGACATGTCCGGGGAAAAGGCAGGCCAAAAAAGAATCTGTATATGTTGAGATGAAAGGAAATCCTGAACATTCCTGAAATACATAGGAAAGCATTATCCTGCTGAAATACAGCTCTTGGAATGCCTTGAAAGAAGGGAAAACTTCAGGCTCTAGTGTATCAGTTGCTGTTGAGATTACCCGCAATTCGTAGCAATTGAGATCGTCCATAATGTGCAATCGCATCCCAGACAATGACTCCGGGTCTTTATCCACTATGGCAGGGGTGGCGAACCTTTATGGATCAACGTCCCATTTTTTCAAAAGAAGTGTTTGTTTTTTTAAATACACATGTGCCGTCAAATAATTCAGACTTCTGATTATTGAGAAAATTATAAAACTAAATACTAACAACTCAAAACTCTTTATTTACCACGAAAATAATAACTTTTGCACTATATAGTAGTAAATGTTTTAGTTATACGTGTAATTCAAATTAACCCGGCACTTCTCGCGTAGGGTGTGTCATACCCACCGTCTAACTTTTTTCAACGCTCCTTCTAAACCTTTTTTGGAAAATGGATAGTTTCTCGTTTAGCTGACTTTAAGGTCATATCCTTTGAGGGACCTTAGCTTGTAGGCGAATTCTAAATTTTTTTTTGGATATCACATCTTCGAGTATGTTATACCCCGCGTGTGAATCACCGTTACAGTTCTGAATGCATGAGCACATTCTAAATCTTCCTTATGCTATGGCGTATTATTGTAGTTATGATGAAGAAATGTGATACTTAAGTAATTTAATAGATACAGTATTTAATAGACATAGAAAACAGTATTTTCGGATGAAGAAATTCTCTTTGCGATTATGATGAGGAAAAAGCAAATGAAGAATATAACAGCAAGTATGATTCCTCCACTGAAATCGATCCAGATTTAGAAAAGGGAGACACTGTTGAAAATAAATGTTTTATATGCAGAGACACAAAAATATTTGAGAAGAATGTAAATTTAAAGGAGATAACTGGTATACATCTTATCCACTTTCAGATGAACTTTTGAAAGAAAAAAAACTATTGCTGGAACAAAATAAGAGAAAATAGAAAAGAAATTCCAAAACTTTTAAATTTAAATAATAGAAAAGTTTACTCCCACATATGTTTAGTTTGAAAAAGATACAGATTAAAAAAAATTAAGATCCAGTGAAAACATCGCACTCACTCACGACGCGATTAAAGGATTATATAAGCAATGCACTGAATGCCCTTATAAAAAGAACAGAAAAAAACTAAATTTACGTGTGAAAAATGTAATAAACATGGTGTATATATATTTCCTACTTTTCTTCCTTTTTAACCTTTGTATTCAAATTTTACGGTAAAAACACAATATAAACACCCTTGGGTATGACACACTCTGCGCGAAAACTTTAGGTCGTTTTTTTTCACACGAGCGATGCCGGGTTAAAGTAACATTAGTGTAATATTTGTTGTTGCAGATTAGGTGACAAATAGCTTATATAAGGTTTGTAAGATGTTACTTTTTGCAGAATGCATGCTGAATTGGAGTTATCTGCCAAACGGTTTGTAAGCGAGTCTTAATGTTATTCGTCTCTGAGAATGACTCACAGGCATAGGTAAATGAAAATATGGTTAAAATAGCATGAGCTAGCTTATTCAAGCAGTCAAAGGAGTCTGGAATCAAATTCCATGATCCCAAAATTTCGTCACTGGCATTTTTACTTACATTGCTTCTTAATTTTTCTGTTTCAATCCCTTCTAACTTTTTCCTTGTTCCAATAAATTTTTAAAACCATATAAAACTAGATTGGAAATCAATCACTTGCATTTCAAATTCTTCAATTTTAAACTTACCTAATTCGGGCAACTTCAGTTTATCAAATGAAGTCACATCAGGGTACATAATAGGGTTTGTTCGCAATACTTCACAGCGAACTTTGTTATTTTGAACTTATTGCAAACCGTTTTGATTGGTGGCTTGCTCAAAATATTGTCTCACGGGCCATCAATGGCACGCATGCCATTGGTTCGCCATCCCTGCACTATGGCGTTTGATAATGTACTTCGGAAGATAACATCCACAACGTAGCGTTTTCTTTCAAGATCCACTCCTGGAATTCCGAATTGTCTGATTCTCGTTGGTTCACTGCTTCCAAATATTCGAAGGATGTTCTTTATTACTTTTATTTATGTCATTAAATCTTGGAAAAATAATCTACACCACCGGACACACAGTACTTCCTAAATATACTTTAGATTTTATTTTTGATCTTAGATACTTTATTTTTATGGTTGTTAAAAGTGTGAGAATATCGTCTCGCATAAATAAATTGTAGAAAAAAGGTAAGAGATAATGTATTGCCGTTTCAGAAATTATTAGAAATTCTTTCGCAACTCCTAGCCAAAAATCTTCTAGGACTTCATATTAAAAACAATTTATAACTTAATATTTAGTCACACCCGATACAATGACTTTCTCTAATAAAGATTGAAATAAACAGCTAAATAATTATTATTAATGACAAACAAGCTATTTTATGCAAAAAGATAAGTCCTAAAATTTTTGGCGACCCTCTAGTTTAAGAAACACTGCCCTAGAGCAATACAGAAACTGTAGGAGATGAATACTTTCAAACGTTGTTCAGCTGAAGAAATTTCACTCGAGGAAATACATATTTCGCGAAGCTTTCACGCTACGTAAGAGATTTGAAGCTTACTTCGACATAAGGCAGCCTTATAATTCTACGCAGCAATATTTGATGGAGTTGGTCAAGTGTATCATCCAATGCGGGTCTTAGCCGCAGTCTGTGAGCTGGCTGTATTCCCACTGGTAAAATATATATGGTCCTTACGACAGTAAAATCATCTAAAATAACTCTAACTTTATAGGAATAACGTAAGACATGTTTTTTTTATTTAAATATTCCATTTTATGTAAAGAAAGAAAGAAGTTCCCCTCCCTTTTTGTTCTTTTAAAGAGATGAAATGAAAATAATAAAGTGATGCTCGAATAAAAATAATCTTTACAAATGTACATTTGTGAAATAAATTGCATTAACTAAATATTTATTGATTTTACTAGATGTTGAACCTATCAAAAACCATGAGGGCATCCACGCAAGATTTTCGATGTAATATGTTTGCTTTTTTGTAAATTCAACATCATCAGGTGTAATTGAATATCTCAATGAAAGAGCGAAAAAATGAATTTTAACACCCTTTTATAAGCTTCACTTCTATGTAACGGAATCTTTGAACTCAATTTTTACCCACTTTAAAAAGGTCGGAAAAATTCGCGAAATTTCGCTCACTTGTCCAGGACCGATGACAATACAATATTTTAATAATTTTGTTCCATTGTCCTGATCAGCATCACCAGGATTAACGATTTCCCATTTTCAGATCCCCTCTCGCATCTGGCGACTCATTTCATATCCAATTTCCAGATTTATCGACCAAAAGATTAAGTTACAACTTAGTTCGATTAACTATAAAAGAGTGTTTTTTAGTATTTTTTAAACTATAATTTATTTTATAATATTCTTAAAATAATACGTTTGTTTATATATTTAAAATTCTTTTAACTTAAGAAGTCCTTTCTACATTTTATTCTATTTCAGACCCAGTAAGCGAAAAGATTTATTAACGAAATCTCAACTTGAAAATATTAGTAAAATTGCAAGAATTGCAATCAGAAGGAAAAAAATATTTCCTTAAACACTTGTATATTTGTTAATATTTTTGTTTCGTAGATAAAAAGGCAACTTTGGAAAAATAATATAAAATGTACTTTTTGACAAGGCTTTAATGTCTATAATAATTTTTAACTTATCTAAGATTTAATAAAATACCACACTTTTTTTCCTTAAAAACTGCGCAAGCAAAAACTTTTCTCCATCATAATGTAGAAGGGGGGAAAAGTTACCCAATTTTCTGGTTATAAGATCGAATTTTTGAGTAAATTAAAAAACTCAAGTAGGCATTCGTAAATTAGAAAACTTCCATTCCTGCTATTTAATTGAACAAAGAGGTGAAAAATCTCTCCCTTTTGGATGAAGATTATACAGCTTAAATTAGAATTATTTTTCAGTTTTCTTTCAATAATTCACATTAAAATAAAGTTAGTCTTAAGATTTAGGTGAAAAAAATACTTTAAAGAGAGTTTAAAAGCAAAATGTAAAACGCGCGTATATTTCTAACTAGCATCTAAATGTGATGTTTTATTTTAAAGAATTTGATTACCAAAAAAAGAAAAAAATAATAGTAATAAATTTAAAACTAAATATTTTACTTTGAGCAAAACATGAAAAAAGCCAGTTGCATTGGTATGGTGATATTGCGGGCAACATTTATATTGCAAGCTTGTAAAATAATGCATAGCTTTTGTCTATAATAGAATTCAATACTATAATTTAAATATTTGCAATGTCTGTTCTAAAGAACACGTGTTAAAAAGTAAGGGGATATGGTACGATTTAAGCAAAACTTTTCAATTTAAGGATTTTCAAAATATTTTGGTAGCCTCCTATGTGTGTATACTAAGTAAAGCAGATTTCGTGCTCAAAATTTCATAAAAAGCTAGCTCGCCATTTAATTTTATAAGGAAAAAACTTAAAATTTGTGAAGTGATTTTAAAATGCTACTCTTCCTGCAAAAATGTAGGTACACACATGAAATTTGATTTACAAGTACGTCAAACTAAGCGTAACAAAAGTTGGTATGGGTTTTGCTATAACATACTTCTTTTTATAAGTACTTTTTGAAAATTCCTTAAAAAATGTACAAATTCTGAGTTCAATTATTTTTAAGAAAATAAGTATTGCTTTGGTTCAAAATGCATACCAATTTTTTTTTACATGTACTATTAGATATAGGTAAAAAAAAAAATTCAAAGCATTAGGCATAATAGAAAAAAAGCCTTAGCATTTTAAATGAAGACAAACTAGTTATTTTATCTTTCCGAGATAAGTAAGTTTGAAGTTTTGATTTGCCATAGGAATGTGAATAAAAACGAACACAAAAGCTATCATAATTCTGTGTTTTTTAAATTTAGAGCTTTCAAATTTCGTAGGTTATAGAAAAGAATATAAAAAATAATTTAAGCTAAAAAAATTAAATTTGATTTTTTGACCGATTTTTGTCAATTGAATCGTACTGTGTCCCCTTAAACTGAGAAAATATATAAAGTTTATTTATGTCTTCCGGGAATGTTATCTAATATCATCTATTTTATCTATTTAGGAACTGAACTGTGCCTCTGCTAATAACTTTATTATCTAAATTAATTCTTTCTGTAAATAGGGAGTGGTAGGCCTAAATGCCACGGGATACCAGCATTAAAATTGAAGTCGATTGAGTCTAAATGAGAGGAAAATGAACTTTAATCCAAAACGAACATAGATTTATTATCAACAACATAAGGTAATCTGTATCAACAATTTGTCAACATATTTTGGAGTTAAAGTATCTTAAGACAAAGAGGCATTTAATATGACAAGAGGCACTTTCGTACGACAGGACGACCAGTATGGTACGTCCGCTAGGTATGAGTGAAGTAGTAGAAGTGATAAGTTGTGTAAGTGGCGCGACAAGTGACAATAGCGGAAGTGTACAAGGTACTACACACACAGACAACATCCCGGCTCCCATTGAAATACTTATGTCTACAAGCAAATTTTAGTTTTTGAAATATGGTTACAAGAAATTAATTTGTATGCATATTCATTTAAATTTACAAAAATGAGCAATTATAAAACATAATTGAATAACTAAGTTTAAATAAAAAGTATAAAACATAGCACACAAATAATAAAAAATAATGAAGGAAAACAAGCGTAAAAAGCAAAAAAATTAAGTGCAAAGGCAAAAGAAAAAATAATGATAGTAATATAAGAATAACAGAAATTATAATTAAAACAACACATTTTCATTCAATTGGTAAAATACAGATATCTTTGATGTTTCTTTTAATTATTTTACTATCAATGAGTTGAAGTTTTACAGCCCTTATTTTGTTGTCATTACCATAGAAGCTTCTAAAATTCTACCAGTACGCCATTTGATTCCCGGAAAGGATTCATTCCTAATCAAGACAAGAGTACCTATTTCAACATTATTTTTACTGAATCTCCATTTGCTCTTTTTTTGTTAATTGTTTAAATAATTTCTTTTCCAAATTTTCCAATCTGCTGGGATAGCCCATTAACTCTTTGCCTCTGGTTAATCTATTTTCTTTAACATCTCTTAATTGGGGTTCTACAATAGTCGTAACAGGTCGACCAATTAAAAAGTGACCAGGTGACAAAGTTTCAAAATCAGATGAAAGTTGAGTTAGGAATCTCAAATTTAAAACAGATTCAATCTCGGCAAGTAAAGTAATAAACTCTTCAGGAGTCAAGCTGAAATTTCCTGCTACACGTTTTAAAGGGGTTTTTAAAGACTTAACATCCGATTCCCATAAACTACCTAAATTTGGAGACCTTGGAAGAATGAAATGCCTATCTATATGTTCGTCATTAAAATAACCGAGTAATGTTTCATCAGGAGCTTTAACTAGATCATGCAATTTTTTTAATTCAATATTTGCACCTACAAATGTCTTTCCATTATCAGAAAACATCTTAGAACTCTTACCTCTTCTTCTGAAAAATATTTTTAAACAAGCAATGAAAGCTTTAGAAGTAAGGTCGGGGACAAAATCCAAATGAATTGCTTTAGTTGATTAGCATACAAATATTGAAATTATACTTTATTTAGAACTCCTTTACGTTGGTTTTTAAATTTAACCATAAAAACGACCGCAAAAATCAACTCCACGATTATTAAATGGATATGAGGGAATAACCTTTTCTTTGAGCAAATCAGCCATGATTTGATTAGATAACATAGATTTCTTTTTAAAACAAAATGAGACAAAATCATGCACAACTTGGCGTGTAAGATTTCTGCCATTAAGTGGCCAATATTTGCGAAGAACACGATATAACAAATTATTTGAACCAACATGAAAGTATTTTACATGATAACATATTTTATGATAATTAAAGTTACTTCATATTTACTAGGCAATATATAGGATATTTTTAATTTAATGATAAAGATGAATTCTGTAGTCTTCTACCTGCTCTAATAACATTATTTTTATCAATAAAGCAGTTTAATGCAGCTAAATTACTGCTACGATGAACTGGTTCACCTCTCTAGAGATTTTTTTTCATTACTAAATTTAGTTTTTTGAACTGACTTTGTGAGCCAAAGTTCTGCTTTATTGGTCTTTTTAAAAGACAAGAGACCTTAAACTCTATCATCTCTTGAAGATCTGGAGTTTAACAGGAACCTGTGTGAAAACAAAACTAATTACATGGATTTGTTTACAATAATTATTGATTATGAAAAGAATATTATTAAAGAAAAATCAAATTCACTGGAGAGAAATAAGTTTTTAGGTGAAGCATTTTTAAATTCTTTTTTCACTTCACAGTCCTTGATGTTGTTTTCCAAACATTTATCATTTGGGAGAATAGGAGGCTTAAGAATAAAAGGATCAGGACCCTTCCACCATAAAGAGGCGTTTAATAACTCTGAAACATTTCAACTTCTGGACACGAGTTCTGCAGGGTTATTTTCAGAAGAAATATGTTACCAAAAGAAAAAAAATTCACAGTCAACTTTTGCAACTTTGTTGGCTACAAAGATTTTAAGCAGGTGGGTGGTGTCTTAATCCAGCTTAATGCATTGGTAGAATCGGAGAACAGAGTTACTTGTGAGAGATGTTTACTTCCAAAGCAATAATAACCTTTCTCACTAGCTTGGAGAGTAGAAGGCATGCTGAGACCTCTAACCTGGGAATGGTTAAAGTCTTGAGAGGTGCTACTTTTGATTGGCTGCATAGAAGTTGACGATATCGGTCACCGCTGTTTTTAATCACAGAAATATAAGTAGCAGCACAAATCTCTTCTCCACAATGCATCACTAAATCCATAAGGAACTATGCTTTAAAGATTTTTTGAAAGTGCAAATCTTGGAATTATTAGTTCTTCTGGTGCACAAAGGAGACCATCTCTATAGCAACAACAAGTAGTTTCTCAAACCACCCTAAACTTAAAAGCCATAATTGTTGCATGAAAATTTTGAATTTACTTATTACAGATCTTAGGAGACCAAGTGGGTCAAATATGCGTGCGATCTGGGACAGCACATCTCTCTCTTTTCATAAAGACCAGATCAGTTGAGAGAGAAACTTTAAAGCAGAAAGTATCAGAAGAACTGTTTTATAAAAGTCCCAAGGATTTCGTTGTATTTTCCTTAAATTATTAATTATTTCCTTCCTTAGGATCCTGCATACCTTAGAAATGTAAATTTCTTTTGCTGTCAAATGCAACCATTTTCGCGGTATTTAAAGTTTATTTTCAACTTGAGTAGACACCATAGCTGCTACTTTTAAAATTGTCATTATATCTGAATGCCACTCCTAAGACGGGGCTGCTACATTCAGTTCCAGAAAATCATGGCCAGTGCTTTTCAAATTAACAAAACTTGGAGACAAAATATAATTTTTTCTCATATTTTAATACATTAATGTGTGTGAACTAATAAAATTTGTGTTGTCTTTGAATAATTAATTTACATCGACAGCGTTGTGGGGACTGTATGCTTGCTTTCCCAAAACCAATGGAGTTCGTTGACTGAGAAAGATGCAATAAATGCATTTGATTAGAATCTAAAATTACCAGACTCATTCTCAACAACTTTTGTGTCGTTCAATAGTTTAGCGTTTACTCAAATGAAATCACGACCACAAGACAGAATGGTGTAGTTTTTTTTCGCTACATGGGTATGTTTAAAACATTTTACAACTGACGATAGCACACATATACACATGTCCAAAATTAAGGTCACAAAAAATGGGTTTCGACTTAATTCTAACTTTCTATTAATAAAATTCACATAATTTTTTTATAAATTTTTAAGAATGGATAGGACAATATCAATCTTCGACTTAGAAAAAGAAGTTGTTAAACTAAAGTTTTTTACAGAACTACTGGATTGAGACCTTTTAAGTATCTGAGAATTTTGCCAGCAGTTTTGTGAGTATTTAATTAAAACAAATCAATTAGCCTGTTTGCAGTGAGAATGAGTTATCGTAATCACTTAGACGATTTTTTGAGATGGAGAGCCGTTGGCAGGCTTGAAGTGGGCCAGTTTCAAATAGAGAAGTCTTGATGGTTACAAGTGACAACAAAAGTGGCCTCCCGATTGTGGAATCAATTCCAAGCAAGTAATACTCTCACCGGAAAGGTCAGCCAAGGTCGCCACAGAGCAACAACACCTACACAGGATCGCTACTTGGCATTAAACGCACAATGAGCTTGCTCGTAACCTTGCTGTTGTGTCTGGAAGAACTTGCAGGCCAACAGTCTACAAACGTCTAGCCGGAAAAACCGGTTATTGTGGAGCCGAAAACATCATTCGTGGACATCACGAGAATGGGGAAGTGTTATTTTCAGTAATATGTCTAGATTCACCTGACAGAGTAGGTCATTTGGAGAGAATGTGAAGCTTGCTTTCATCTCTCCTACGTAACAGAAATCGACAGATTTGGTGGCAAAAGAATCCTTATCTGGAGTGACATAATGTTGGGCAGATGTGCAACACTGCATGTCTTCAATGCGGGTACTATCAACGCACAGCGCTTTAGGGATGAGGTCCTTGAAGCCTAATGCTCCGGGGTGCTATGGGCCCAGACCACATCTTTATGAACGATAATACATGGCCCATCAGTGCTCACATTGTTGATGAATTTTTTGAAGAAGAGGGTATTAGTCGTATGGTTTCGCCATCAAGTTCTCCGAATCTCATTCCTACTGAACATGTTTTGGATGATCTAGGAAGAGCCATTTATCAACTTAGCGCCCTTCCAGCACCCCGAAGGAGTTAAAAATTACATTTTGGGAAGAAGTTTTGTTGCCACAAACATTTGCTGACACCACCCACATTTTCAGTATGGCAATTCGTTGTGAGGCAGTGCATGGTGATCACACTCCATATTTGACAGACTTTTCTCGAGGCAAATGATTCATGATTTTATACTTTTTGATATGCTCTGCATCTTAGTTCACAATTAAAATCTTTTCCATATTGTTATATTTCTATATTCTTTCTCACATTGTAATATGTCTCTGAGCCACATTTTGTGGCAACACAGCAAATACGAGGGCTGTTTTTTAAGTAATGTCCGTTTGTTTTTAAAAAGTAACAATAATATTTTGTTTCAAAAAACCTTTATTTTAGGATTGTACATACTTTTGCCAATTTTTCTGCATAGTTGACGAGTTCATTAATGCACTTGCCATACCTTAGAACTAAGTTTTGAAAATCCTCTTCAAAGAAGTCAGCCGCCAGGTCGGACAGTCAAGAGTTCACGACCGCTTTTACTTCTTCGTTGTTACTGAAGCACTTCCCACCAAGACTGTATTTGTGGTACTGGAAAAGGTGGAAATCGCGTTAGAGGAGCTGGAACGGGGCTGTAAGGTGAATGGTCCAAAACCTCCCAGCCAAAAGATTTGATTTCATCCCGAATCGTTCGGGAAATGTGAGGCCTTGCGTTATCGTGGCGGAGCAAAACACCCTTTGACAGCATGTCAAGCCGTTAAGAAGTGAAAGTGGTCGTGAACTCTTTGCTGTCCGACCAGGCGGCAAACTTCTTTGAAGAGCATTTTCAAAATTTAGTTCCAAGGAATGACAAGTGCATTAATAAACTCGGCAACTATGTAGAAAAATAGGCAAAAGTATGTACAATCCTAAAATAAAGGTTTTTTTAAACAAAATGTTGTTATTTTTTAAGAAACAAACGGATTCTTACTTAAAAAACAGCCCTCGTAGCTCTTCAATTTTCACATATTTTATGTTTGTGACCTTAATTTTGAATGTGAGTATTTTTATTACTCTTTCTTATTATTTATTCTTTTGACTCTATTTATTAATATGAGTTAATTTGGTATGCTTTACTGCATTCCTTAATTGAAAAAAATTAATTGTGTCAATTAATTGTGTGTGCCCCATTTGTGTCAATTAAATAACCTTCTAAAATTTTTATATATATATATAATGAAGATCTTATAAGGTAGGTAAGTTTCTTATTTAATTGAATACCTTACTTACTCAAAATTTAAGGATAATCTTATATGAGACATTCCATTTTATTTTACGGATTTTGATTTATAAAATGTTAGATATTATTAATTTTTTGACAAAAGATTCCCTAATACGTTAAAACATTTAATCTTCAAAATAAAAATAATAAAAAGGAATAATATTTTATTATTTCCATGAAATAAAAAAAGATATATTATTTCTCTTTCTCTAGAGGAAGAGAGAGAGTGCGAGAGAATTGATGAACACAGAAATATCAAAAATAAACTTTAAATGGAAGAATTCAGATAAGAGCAAAATAAAGCAAAGATCAATTATGAAACCCGAAACACGGTGAAGTCTGTTCATTTTTCTTACTCAAACTAAAATAACGACGGTGTTTAAAATAAATATAAGGAAACTGCTTCAGGCTAATACTCGATTGACGTAATCAAGAAACGGAAATCATCAAAAGTTTGCGTTAAACAAATTCATCAAATGATCCCTCTCACGAATTTCCTTTCCTGGAGTTTCTTGAGAAAATAGAATTTCTTTCGGGAAAGAGTGGTTTGAGATGAGGATTAATTTTCCAGGCAAAAGTAAACTGCAGTCTTCATTTTTAATAAAATGGGGTAATGAAAAATACACATCGGATAAATTGAAATGAAGGAATTATTGTCAAAATTTGAATTGGTTTCCTAATCGAACAAGAAACTATTTAACTTACTCTTATTTCACATTTAACTGTTGAGATAGAAAATAATTGAAATATTATGCTTAAAGGATGGTTGGCGCCACACAAAAATAATTTGAGAGGAAAACTAGGTTTTTTGAGTTCTTATAATGACTCAGCTCTTGCGATAACGGGAATTAATGTGTTGTCGTTCATTAACAGAATTTTTAATTTTTAGCACTTTTAAATGTCAAATTCGTTAACAGGAGAACCATTTTGTATCTCTTAACTTAAAATGTTCCAAAATAACGATTACAATATTTTTTTATTCGAATTCTTAAATGAGAAAAGTAGAACTAATAATATTATTTAAAAATGGAATAAAATTTCATTTTAAAACTAACATTCATGTTTAAAATTAAAAAGAAAATAGTTTCACGTCCAACAGTATTAAATATAATTTTTACCTTTGAGATGTGTGTGTGTAATTTTCTTTTCCCCCCTATTTCTTTTACTTTCCATTGTTACAATCTAGCTAGAATATTCTTACTAGATACAGTGTTAAGCGAATAATCTAACACCTCGCTATATATGTTTTCCTTCCTTCTTATTTTTATATAACTATTTTATAAGCGAGAGAGAGAGAGAGAGAGAATTATCCCTTTTTCTTTTCTTTCTTTTTTTTTTTATAAAAAGTGAGCTGAATATAATTCGGCTTTTTTCTTGATAATGATTTCTCCCCTTCTCTTAAAAAATATTTAAAGATTTAGATTTAATTTAACTGAACTTTGTATTCTGGTCGTGAATTGTTTTGAGAAAGCCTTTTGGTTATGACACATATGCAATTTTATTTCTTTTTTATTGACTCCAAGTGGAAAAAATGTACAATAGGAAAAAAACTGTTCTTCAGAATCCACATGTATAAATATGGTTGGTAATTAAATGCGTATATACGTGTTTAATATATGCATGGCTTAAAAACCTTTCGATTCGCCTGTCTTTTCAAATAAAAAAAAAGCTTTGATTTTTCTCATTTAAATATAATAAAACATATATGATTATTTGTTGAATTATTTAGATCTATAAAATATATGTCTCCTTTATTATTGCATACAACCTTTGAAACGATGTGTGTGTGTGTTCAAATTAAGACATTTTACGTGATGGAATCACTTAATTATAAACGGGCCACTATATAACAAAGTCGCTAAATCCCTAAGAAAAGTTCGTTTTTTGGAAAATTCGCTGTACAGAGATTCCTCTTTCAAATTTCTTTATAAACCACATAAAAAGCATTTTAAATTTATGAACACTATATATTACCAAAAATTAATTCCTCACACTTTTTTGTAAGTTAATATATATTTATTTTATATATCTTACCTATAAAAAAACACTTACGTTTTGACATTTTCGAGGTACTATAAACGAAGTTACCAGTACGATGGATCAACACTACAAATGAACGGAGACTAGTTCAAAGACACCGGGGCACGAGACAACTCCACTGAGGGTTAAAGGGGATATCGAAGATTTTTCTAGTGAACTGGACGATGGGGGTTAATGGTTGCACTTTTTGGATGAAACGCTCAGAATTGTATTGCTCTCGGTTGGTTAGGCATTTAATAAAACCAGTTCAAGATTTATGACTACCATAAAATGTGTTAAAAGAGAGAATAATTTGAAATATCGAGAAATACTTCAAAAATAGGGTGAAAAAATATTGAATCCTAAGAAAAAAAGTTAGTTATACAGAAAATGTACTTCCCTATTGGGATATATATATAAGATGCTACATATGAAACATGAAACAACTCTTGAATAATGATAATTTTCTTACAACAGCATGGTTTATTTTTGTTTATCTCATGTTTCTGTATGTTTCTTTCTCTTCTCATACTTTTCACCTATCTTTTAATACGCTTTTATCAGCTTCACTTATATGTAACGGAATCTTTGAACTCGATTTTACCCACTTTAAAAGGTCAGATTAATTCAAAATTTTGCACACTTGTCAAGGACCGATGACTATACAATAATTAAATTATTTTGTTCCATTGTCCTGATTAGGATCATCAGGATTAACTATTTCCAGATATGGCGACTAACTTCATATACCATTTCCAGATTAGGCGACTAAAAGATTAAGTTACAACACTAAAAGCGAAAACGCTCGGGGTTAATACAAATACAACAAACAAAAAAAGTGTTCTTTATATGAGAAAGGGAAGAGTGCGTCAGCAAGATCTTACCATAATATAAACAATTGTCTCGTTTTTCTGAAAACAGGAATAAAAAAAAAAGACTCGTGTATGTGGAAAAAAAATTGTGTTCTAACTACTGAACTCAGACATTAAGTTTGTTATTCTAAATTCTCTTGTTGGATCTGTGGAATGAAACATCATTAATCGCTTCGTTCTTTTTACCAAAGCAGCTGAGAATTGATTCAGATGTCACCGGATTAAATAACTTCCTGATTAAATAGCGTTGGGTGCTTTGTACTAAATTTTTACACTAACTCAGCATTTCGGAATGGAACTAGTTATAACAATTGATATCGAGCATCCTTCATTTTTACCCCAATAACATTAATTTTCTCGTTAATCATTTGATTCTTATATTAAGAATTATTTTTTACTATTTAGTTCAATTAACTATAAAAGCGTGTTTTTTTAGTTTTTTTAAACTATAATATATTATGGATTGATGCGACTACACACACAGTGACAACATGGGTAGCCTTTCTACTTCGATGTTTCGATGAAATTATTTTTTCCGGTTTCCTACTGTAGGTTGTTAATTATGTTCTTCGAATGTTACATTGCTGTCGCCCCTTTATTCTACTTGTTATTTTATTCTACGCGTCTTGTTATTGTCCTTCGTCGATTCCTTTCAGTCGTTTATATTACAGTGGTTTTCCCAGTTGTCGTGGTTTCAATTATCTACGGTTGACGCGGTCTGAATTAAGTAGGAAACTAGAGAAATGCAATAAATAGTTAACAAGATACTCAAGGCATTACTTTTGTAGATCTTTCTTTCGTTTAATTTTAGTTAGGAAATTCAACTTAAATAAAATTAGTCACTTGATATAAATTTGTAATTGAGTTTCAATGCGAGAGACATTATATAAATGAAGTATAGGAATTTTAAGAAGTATCTTATATATACATTGTTATTATACATTATTTCCTTAGCTGCAACAAATGCTTATTTGTAATTTGTAACAATTCAGAAGTTAACTGTTTTTTTTTTATTCTATAGAGCAATCCAAAAGACAAATATAGTTTCTATCATTGTAAATTCTACTATTTCTTTCAAAATGTAAACTCTCTGTTTTTTATTAACAAGTAAAGTATGAGCTACCGTTCGAATTTTGTTTTAATTGTATATTTCAACAACAAATTTCCAAATTATTAAGATGTAAGGAAAGTAGATTCGGACCTCTATTTAACCAAGTCGTTAAACCCCGAAAAAAAGTTCGTTATATGGAAATTCGTTATATAAAGAGTTTCGCCTTTCAATATACTTTATAAGCCACATAAAACAAATTTTAAATTCATAAACATTATGTATTGAAAAAAGTAATTATTCACACCTTTTTATAAATTAATATCAATTTTTTTTTCATATCTTGCTCATCAAAAAAAGAAAAAGAAAAACTGCAGAGCAAACAAGAAAAAAGAATGTCGAGGAACACTCTGTATTTTCAACATAAGAAAATAGTTTTATATTAAAATTAACTAATTTTAAGTACACTAATAATTTAATGCATACATTATTTTATAACTAGAAATTAACACACACACATGCGTCTTTAAAATTAACTAGGCATAAAATCTGTTAATTCTGCTTGAGTTTTTTTTGTTTTGTTTTTTTGTTTGTGAAAAATGTTTTATTTTATAATACACTTCACATCTTTGCAATGCACCAAAACTCCCTTCAGGGGTATTTTCTTCACACTGTAATTCGCGTCAAATTGTTTCAAATGAATTTATCATTTCATCATACGAAGGTTTATTGATTTCAGCATTATAATCGCTTTCATCTTCATCTTTGTTTTCATTGCAACCCATTGCTGTATTGTTTTTGTCTGTCACACTGTTCAAAATATCCGATTCAGTTAGTGATACCGAGATTTCAGCTTCAGAATCAAGAGAAAGAAAATCATTACGCAACACAGAATCCGCTTAATTTCTTCTTTTTCCTTTGGCTGTATCCATTCTTCTAAGGGAATATCGTCTTCGTCCTCCGTACTTGCCGAACTCTCAAAGCTGACAAAGGATCCAACTTTGGCAAAACTGTTATGAATCGTACGATCTGTAGCATCATAGCTCCACTCTTTCTAAATTTCTGAAATACTTTCCCGTAAATTGATATTTGGCATGGATTTATTGTTTTCGAGAGTAGTGATAACTTTTCGCAATATCCTCTTGCGGTAGTGTACTTTTAAAATTTTTTATCACAACTTGATCCATTGGCTGCAGTTTTGATGTTGTGTTTGGTGGCAAGTAAAGAACTGTAACGTATTTCAATTTTTGACTGATTTCCTTCAGATAGGGAGAGGAAATATCTAAAAGGAGAGCAATTTTGCGACGTCCTTTAACTATACGTTTGTCCTACTTTTGAATCCAATTTTCACAAATTTCTGACGTCATCCTAGATTTTTTGTTAAATTCATAATCAACTTCCAAAGATTTTGCGAATTTGAAACATCTTGATCTTCCTATAACAAATGAATTTTAATTTCTGATGTCCAGTCAAATTTGATCCTAACATAACAGTTATTCTTGTTTTCCTATGCTTTCTCCTTCAAAGCATTTTTCGTTTTTAAATGTTGGGGCAAACATTGAAAAAATAGAGCAGTTTCATCTGCATTGAAGATGTTTTCTGGCTTATAGTCTTTTAAAATTTTACTCAGTGTCTCTGTTATCCAATTTTTATCATTATTATCAACATCTTTACTTTACCCAGATAATACTTTTGCTACAATTCTGTGACTTTTATGACATTTTTCTAGCCATCCATTCCTACTTAGAAATTCCTCGTACCCCAATGCCTTCGCAAATTGAAAAGCTTTCTCGATTACGAAAGGTTCAGAGATCGAAACATTTTTATCTAGCATTGTAAGTATTCACTTCAAAATTGCCTCGTCGACATCTTTATAGACACATGTTCTTAAACGTTGTTTGGTACTCAGCTCTACTCTGTCGATAGCTTACAATTACTCATTACTCAAGTACAACTCAGTACTAACTTCTGTTTATTTCTCCCAACTCCTTTTACATACACATCTGGATTGTTGCGCATGCGTAGTTCAGCCATGCACAGTTGGGCTTCTCAAACAAACGTTTTAAACAAGAATTCGAAGAATCCTAATTTTGTAGCTTATCCCGCTTTTTATAATAGTTGATAAACTGTTTGAAAGAATACCAAATGTTAAAGCAATATCCTTTTTCTTGACACCTTTATCCCCTTCCTGAAGAATTAAATTTTTTTTATTTGATGCTCAAGCCCTTACGTTTTGACATTTTCGAGCTACAAGAAACGAAGCTACCAGAACGACTAATCAACACTACAAATGAACGGAAACTAGTTCAGATACACGGGGACACGTGACAACTCCACTGAGGGTGAAAGGGGATATCGAAGATGTTTCTAGTGACCTGGACAATGGGATTAAAGGTTATACTTTTTGGATGAAACGCTCAAAATTATATTACTTTCGGTGAAACAGGCATATAATAAAACCAGTTCAAGATTTATGACCACCATAAAAACATGTTAAAAGAGAAAATAACTTGAAATGTCCAGAAATATTTTTAAAATAGGGAGAGAAAAAATGAATTACAAGAGAAAAAGCTCGTTATGTAGAAAATGCACTTCGCTATTGGGAGGTTATTTTATGAAGAAATTCGTGAAATGGTTCTTGGTTCCAGGAAAAAGTTCACTGTATAGAAAAATTCAAATAATTCACTCGTAATATGAAGGTTCGACTTTTTTTTGTTTTTTCCCAGCAGGTATCTTAAATGCATTTTTCACAGCCATCTTTACATTTTAGTCGCATCGCTACTATGTACTTTGACTGCTGATACAACAAGGTCTGCCAGTGAAAAAGTTCGTTTGGTTGTACGCAGTATTTTTTGGTTGGTGCTCTATCAAATATGGAAAGCGAAAAGTAGCATATTCACCATATTTTACTTATTTACTATCGAAAAGGTAAAAATTCTATTCACTCAAAGAAAAAATTATGCATTGAGTATGAAGAAGTATTGACAGAACACCAGCACCAAAACTGGTTTGCAACATTTCGATACTGCAATTTTGATGAAGATTGACTACGTTCTGGAAGGCCAGTGGAAGCTGATGAAGACACAATAAAGGCACTAATTGATGGAAACCGGCGAATAACAACTCGTGAGATCACTAAGAGATTAAATTTATTGAATTCAACCATTTATGATCATTCGAAACACCTAGGTTTAATCTCAAAACTTGGCATATAAGTTCCTCATGTTCCGAAGGAAAGAAATTTGTGTCATCTCAAATCATGAGCGTCTATGATTTGCTATTTAAATGTCAAGAAAATAATCCATTTTTGAAGCGCATCATCACTGAGAACGAGAAATGTGTTGTTTACAACAATGCTAAGCGTAAGAGCTCATGAAGCAAAAATGATGAACCGGTTCAAAGCACTCAGAAAGCCGACATTCATAAGGAAAACAAAATAAAATAAGTGATACTATTTGTTTGGTAGAGTTTCAAAAAAATAAGTTTATGAAAATTTTTTATTTAATTTTATTTATTTATTTTCTAGCTTCTACCGGACAACACAACAATCAATTCTTAAGTGTACTGCCATCATTTGGACGAATTAAAATGCAAGAATTAATCGATTGAAATGATGTTGTATTCCACCAAGATAATGCGAATTCTCATACAAGTTTAGTAACTCGCCAAAAGCTTTTACAGCTTTGATGGAACACTCTGCCACACCCACCATATTTACCAGATCTAAAACCTTCTGATTGTTATTCATTCTTGTCTCTACAAAAAGTTTTGAGGGTAAAACCTTTACTTCAAACGAGGTGGTCAAAAATCATTTGAATTCATTTTTTGCCAGTAAAGAGCAAAAATTTCTGCTACTGCTAGAAAGATTACAAAAGGTATTGAACCGGAATAAAATATTTGTTCACTATAAGAAAATAGTCTTTAATTTTCATTGAAAAAAATAATAAAACTACTTTCTAAACAACCAGATAACATTCATAAATTGTAAAGAAGAATTTGCGAATTTCTTTCAATTTAAGTAAAATTTGTTAAGCTTATTGTATGTATTTATTAAATACACCGTGGAGCCAAAACATTATGAACACCTCCTCGTTTTCCAATGAACTCGTCTGGATGACGTGGAAGCCGGGTGATTATGAGAGAAGGGTATTTAACTTCTTCTGGAAAAGGTAAGTAATCTTTCTTGCGAGTGAGGGGGAAAACGATTGTTCTAAGCGAATTTGAAAAAGGGCAAATTGTAAAGGCCCAAAGACTGGGAAAGAGTATCTCCGAAACAGCATGACTTGAAGATTGTTCGTGTGTTCTGCTGTTTTTATTATGTGTGTAAAGTGAATAAATAACTGTGAAACCAGAACTAGACACCTAGCTGTTGGACGTCCATGCATCATAAAAAATAGGACGTCAGATATTGTCCAGATTGGTAAAGCTAAATTGGCACCATACAGTGGCTGAGCTGGCAGCCGCCCAATGTTGTGCAGATCCAAGTACAAATGTTTCGGAACACACAGCTCAGCGAAAACTGTTGTATATGGGACTGCACAGCAGACGTCCCACTCGAGGGCCTCTGCTGATCAGGCGTCGTTGCCAACGACGCCTACAGTAGGCTCATAAACATTGAGACTTGACCATAAATAAGTGGAAGAGAGTTTCCTGTTTAGATGAATCACGATTTCTCATTCATCACATCGATGGTTGTGTCAGGATGCGCCGTTGCTCCCTCCATGTATACAGACCTGGTGGTGTTGCTATTAAGCTTTGGAGAACGCTTTCATGGGGGACTCTGGGAGCCTCTGTCCAGATAGAAGGGACCATGAATGTAGTAAACTAATGAGGAGGAGGAGTAGCATAATTGAGGATTGGTTGTACCCTCATATGGTGTCTGTTTTCCCAACTGGAAATGGAATCTTCCAGCAGGACAGCGTTCCATGTTAAAAGAGTAGAATTGTGTTAGAAGGGTTTGAGGAGCATAAAAATGAATTCCAATCAATATCTTGGCCACCTAACTCAGCGGATCTTAATCTGATAGCTTACCTTTGGTTTTTCATAGAAAGGCAACTCAGAGATCAAATATCTTCATGTTGGAATATCTCAACTTTACACGACCACTGCTTAGACAATTGGTACAACCTATGTCCAGTTATCTACCAAAAACTTGTGGTATCCATGCCAAGGCGAGTTGCATCTATTTTGCTGGCAAAAAAATGGTGCAACATGTTATTGAGTAGGTGTCCATAATGTCTTGGCTCTTTAAGAAAAAAAACATGAACTATGCACACACACACACACACACATACATATATATATAATCTCTTTGTGTGTGATACATTCAGTAATGGGAAACAACGAATCAAAGATATTAAAGTGGAGAATAACATATACGGCATTTGTTTTAATAATGTTACTAGTAGTTTCACATTAAAGCTGACCGATCGACAAATGACGATGGACAGTACAAATATCAAAACTGACATTTCATTTACTCAACTGGAATTGAAAGACGCTGAGGTTCCATTAAATTTAACGCACTCATGTTATTTCGCATAATGATCTGTAGGAAAACCGAGTTCTGAATCTATATTCTACAGCCTATTAAGCCTCGAGGCTAACAAGCAATTCTACTATCAAAAGACAATCTTAATGTTTACAAGAATTGCAATAAGTGTAAAATGTAATAAATATTGATTTGATACTGTTTAAGAATTTTTACTCTTAGATTTGTTATAATAGTCTAAATAGTACAAAGTAATAGTAATTGCAATTAAAAACAAATCAGTTACAAGAGCTACTAATATAACTATTTACGCAATATGCGAGAGGGTATTCAAAAGAAACCGAACCAATTTTTGGATGGGCAGACCTTTTGTAGCACAGCGTTTTGCCGCGAGGAGCGCATATAGTTAACATTCTTGAGTCAGGAAGCCGAGTACCATTGCTAAAGAAGACGAGGACTAGTTTCGAAAGACTTCAAAGTGACAAGTGTTTTGTGTGATCGTCGATTTTGCAACAACTGATTTTTTAGTAAACAGCGTGGGGTACGGAAATTCTACTTTTAGCTTAGAAAAGGAGAACAAAAACTCTTGAAAAGTTAAAAACAGCTTACAATGCCGATGCTATGGGGAAAACTCAAGTGTTTGATTGTATTTCTCGTCTGGAAAATGGCGAAATGTCAGTTGATGACAAGCCTCATTCTGGTCGTCCTTCCATGGCCCAAACACATGGAAATGTTGAAAAATTTGAAAGAAAATTGACGATAGACTATTGAAGAAATTGTGGAGCTGTCGGGAGGGATTTTTGGAGTTCAGTTCAGCGAATTTTGACAGAAGGTTTGGGAATGAAAAGGAAGCTGCCAAATTCATGCCACAACTGCTAACTGCAGATCAAAAACTAAATTCCGTGGAAACATGCTGTGCTTTGAAAGAGGGATGGGATTTTTTTTAAGCCTCGAATAAAAAGAAACACAAAAGGAAAACGTTTTGTGGATGTTATTGAGGTGAAATAAAATTTAAAAAAAAAACGTCAGTGACGCTGTTAAGCATCACAAAAGATGAATTTAAACAACTTTTTGAAAACTGGAATAAAACATTTGACTAGTGTGTTAGTGCAAGTGGAGAGTACTTTGGAATGAATTAAAGATTTTGTGCTTAAAATTTGAAAAAATGAATTAAAAAATAAGTTCGGGGATTATTACGGGTACCCCCTTGTATGTTAATTATAAATTAACTAAGTTTAATTTATATGCTTAAATTACAAAATGCATGTTAGCTTCATTATTATAGACTGAACTTTGTGGGACTTGAATATTTCTTGAAAACAAGCCGTGAACATGTTTTGCAAATAAAAAATTGATGCATATAAGAAACTTAACTCATGTTTCATTAGTTTAAAAAGGTAACTACAATAAAAAGGAGTATTTATTTTCTTTAAATTTCTTTGTGTGATACTATTAAATTTTATACTTCGATATGAGCGATGCTATTTTACTTTGGACAGTATGGGCAATTTAATTATTTACTCAGATTGTCACTTCCACATAATATTCTATTTTGGATCATTCAAGGAAATTACTGAGACTAAGCGCACATCGTTGCCATCGATGTAAAACTAATTCACACACAGATATCCACTTTTATCAGCCGAAGTAGGCACTTAACTGGCGTGAGATTTGCTGATTGCGAGAAGAAAGCGTCAAAGCAGTGTTATTTCCTGAATGTGTCTCTATAAAAAGTTACTCGACGGTCCCTACAAACCAATAAACCTAAAGAACCAACTCATGAGCTCAAGATGAAGGATATATATTATTATTATTTTCTCTCATTCACCCCTCAGAAGTTACAGAGTGGTCTTATTTGTGCAGCACTTGTGAAGCCCTCACTTTGGACCTCAGGTCAGGTCTTCTAAATATATTATTGGCCGGGAACCTATTACAAGAAGGCGCTTTTCAACAGACACGGAATTCCGATCCATCTTCGATAGTTTTTTTTTTCCGATTCTGCAGCCTTCCTCCACGAATCGAGTCAATTCGCTTTTCTCAAGATGCATCGAAACGCAAAGAAAAAAAAAAGGGGAGAGATCCAAGAAGTTTTATTGGGGTAATCGAAGGGAGGTTTGCTCTTTTCGGATTATATTTTCTTTCGGGGTTTCAGATTAGCCTTATGCTGGAATCATATCTGAAAAAAAGAGCAATGTTACCAGTTACGTCAGAAGAGATTTATGTTTCTGCTTTTTCATGAAAATTGTGCTTTCTTTATATATTTGATGATAAATAAATTCAGTAGCATTTTATTTGATCATTAGCATCACTTATTCATTCAGTTATAAAGCTGCGGAATTCGTTTAACTTTTTTTCTTTAAATATATTTTAATTGAACAAAGTTGGACAATATTCTGCTGACATCATTTTGAATTTTGTTTTGTGATTTTTAAACATCTTTAAAATGTATAAATAAGTATACTATTTTTCCAAAACTTCCAAAAGGGTCTTCGAAAATACCTCATCCTGCTATCCTACCATTAGCTCTCAAATCCATTCCATAACACAATGTTCATATATGTAAGTGATTAATTTCCATCCCCCCCCCCCCACTAAAAAATCCGAGAAATGGAAAAAAAGTTTGATTCCGTAACTCTTAGACAAACAGAAATATTTCTTTAAAAAAATCTAACATTATTGATACATATTTTGGAGTGGACATGTATAATATTTGGACAATGATATACAATAGGCATATTTTAACGATGAGCGATATCTTAGGCATAATATATTAATAAGAACAAAATAAACAATGTATTACAAAGTTTTTCCGAATTTTTTACTTTTGATTGATGTATGATTTGGATGGAGATACGTTACAAGATATGTTTGCAACGTGTTTTTATAATTCCAATACATATTGAAGGAAGAGTAGGACCTGCAAGAATCTTGATAAAATTTCAAAATACAATTTTCGGATTTTCACAAAGTGAAAACCCGTTTAACTGGCTTTTTCTCGGAATAAAGTATAATAACAATTTTAATAGATAATAATAGATAATAAAAATAAATAGACCATTACTTTAAATATACAATAAAACCTATCTTAAAGATGGTGGAGCTGTGAACCAAGGAAAATAAATAAAAATATGCAACACATAATATAGAAATTCGAATTATTTTTCACTTTAAAGTTATGTACAATAAAAAGAACATAACTTTATTTTTAAGATTTCTTTATTAGAAAATAATGGAAAAATAACTTATAAAAATCTTGCTTTTTAATAAAATAATATTTAAAGAAAACTAATGTGACCAATAGGCTATATTTTATTGACGAACGTAATTTAGTACAAAAATTACCTTCGAAAAAACTGTTTTGCTGTCTATTTATGGGGATTGAATCGATTCCAGTGCATTTAATATGTTTTTGACCGTTATGGATTTTATTTTAATAACACCAAACATTCCCAACTCTTTTTGGAATGACGATTAAAAATTGACCTCTTTGGCACATTTCCTTTTATCCTGCAAAACTCTAAAAAATTGAATGTTGCACAGTTGTTAGGCTTAAGATACCAATTCGGAATGCAATTGGTTCGATTTTAATTTCATCAAAGTTCTCTTGATCAAAATAATTTTTCAAATGATAAACCACGGTATAGTCTTGCACTTAACGTCGTTGCCAAGGGCAAAGTCGATGACTTAGGCGACTATGGAAGTTCCATCAATTTCGTTTGTGGAAAAGTTCCTCTTTGTACGGATGTATGAAATGTTATAAACCCCTCTTTTCTTCTTCTTTTTTATATTTTTTTATTTTATATTCAAAAACTCTAAAATTTTTATCAAAATAGCATTATTTTCTTCAATTAAAGTAAATAAAAACGTCAGTATCCCTTCCACAGTAAGTAAGGTTGAAGTACTTTTATAAAGTTCTTTCGCTGCCAATTCTATTTTGGCTTTAATTTTCAATTAAATTTACAAAAATATTGCAGCCATTTTCATTATATGTAACTTCACTCCCCATTTCTTTCTATGCGCTTTTCATGCAAACTTTAATTTGCTCTTGTCTCTCCATCATGGGTATAAGATACTAATTACATCTGGTTCTACAATCCATACGTTTCTTTTTTACCTTTATTCTTTTCTACAAATCGTTGAAACACGTCGTTTACTACTGACAATTTTCTAAAAGACCTGACAGTTTTCAAAATTTTTTAGAATTTCATTAATGCATATATCTTGTAAACTTTTTTAATATTATCGAGTGATAAAACTACTATATTTAAATTTTGATCGCTAGCAAAAAAATTAAACTGATTTTCAATTTCCTCCTCCTCCTCATCATCATCATTTGCAGAATATAAAGTTTCAATGTATACAAAAAAAAAAATGTCTACAACAGCAAATGAATTGCATGGTTGATGGAAAATTGTGAATTTAAGTTTCATTTATTTGAGAATATTTCTTTATAATGCTGATTTCCTCTTGTGTTGATGCCAAAATATGAAGGGGTTTAATTCCGTACATCAACATTTGTTCAACTAATGACTAAACCTAAAATACATCCCATGATCCCAGTATGACAAAGGTAGGCAACTAGCGGCCCATTAAGACAGTCAGAAAATCCGCTTTGAAGATTTCTTTTCTGTGCGCTATCAAAGATTCATATTTTATTTTTAACAGTTAAGAAAACAAAGTACTTGAAAGTAATTCTACTAAGAAATCATCTCCAGAGTTTGGAGGACGAGGGCACAAGAAGATTTCATGATTTTAAGAAAACAGATCCTATATAAATTCAATTTGCTCTGTTATCCCATTACTGTATATATTGATGCAGCGCTTGAGGAACTACAGCTTGAACTTATGGACTTGAAGTCCTATCATAGTGTGAAGAAAATATTTAATACTATGACACTGAATTTTACAAATTTTTGTTTGCTAAAAAAGTTCCTTGCATGAAGAAATTTGAGGGGAAATTGTTCTTTATATTGTAGTCGACATATTTTTATGAGCAAAGTTTTTCTTGCTTGAAGATCAGAAAGAATAAATATATGCAAGTTGGCTGACAAAACTTGCAGGCTGTGTTGAGAATTTAAGCAAGCAATCTCAATCCTGATTTGAAAAGAAAATTGTATAAAGATATGATATATAGGGTACATTTGTCTCATTAAACTGATTCTAAAATTAAATGTGCTTGTGTGTGTGCAGCTATAGATAATATGGAATCAGCACTATAAATGAATAGAATAAAACTATCACTATTTTATTTAACTTATATTTATTACTTTTTATAATTAATGCAATCCTTTTAAAAAGGTGCGGCCTCCTCTATACCATCTACTCCCTCAATGTGTCCCGCGAACCGAAGCAAGTTGCTCACCCTTGTAGTACAGCACACACAATGAGGCCTTATTTAAAACTATCCTCCAGAGAAGACTCTTTTACATCTGAATACTTTTGGTCATTACAACTAGCCCATTCACCTACTGATATTTAAAAACGCATACCAGATTGGGTCATTTTAACTTATCCTAACACTCCATTTTTTTTCTCATTAGCTGAGCTTACGATTAATTTTTGGATAGTATTTTCTCTTCTAGACCTTTCATAGTAATACTTTGTAATAAATTTTCAAATAACGCACGAATAGAAAATCGTTATAGGTTGTACTTTTAGCCAATAACTTTTGCAATGTTCTCTTTTGATTAAATTCGGCATATTTAAAGGGGGGGGGGTGCCTTTGATTTTTTGTAAAATTTATATTATGCTTAACTCACGCACACACACAAAGATAATTTGCAACAAAAAAAAACTATAGGAATATATTCTCCTTTGCTGAGTATGCAACTAAAATACACATAATGTGTTTTGCTGTATTTTATGCTTCTTTTTAGAATATTTTCCATACTCCTGATTATTTTGTTGCTCTTATTTAGCCTAATTTGATGCAGAAATTACCACCGATTGAAAAAATTCCCTCATTTTCACTTGACGTGCTTTGAATGGATACGAGAACATTTAGTACTTTAAGAAAATTCAATATATAACATATTATAAGTGTGTCGTAGCCTAATGCTACCTCTAAGATTATCAACTCCCCTTCGGTTATTACCTAAATTTGGATGTGTTGAATTCATAATAAATTACTACTTATTTTCGCAAATCAATCTTATTTATTGACTTTTCTTAATTAAGAGATTACACAAATACTATTCAACTTTAGAACAATAAATCACAGTGGAGCATGAGAAGGATTCAATAATCATGAACGACGGAATCTTATCTGAATCCACGACGGATCGACGCGTACAATTATAGCTACACACTTATACTTAATTGGGGTAAGTAAAACTAACCTGATACCTTTTGTTATGGCAGGTTCGTCTAGCTGCTTCTTTAATATCTGGATTCCTTTAATGGGCGGCTTCAGTCTCAGCTATCTCTCAGTTCTTTCCCGAACTAATTTTATCTACACTTTACAATAGACTTTACTCACGACGTCTACGTTTACACTAGAAAAAGCACTTTCTCAATTCATTCGTTTCTCTTCATTTCATTTCCCCTTTTTATAACTCGCTAAACCCAAACTTAAATAAAATATCTCATTTGCATAAATCACGCTTTTGGCTCCCGGTGGAGATTGGTTGAAATAAATAAAACATTTAAAGAATATAAGAGAAGGTTAGTGAAACGCGTAAGCACCCGTCACAAGTTCAGGTATTATTTATTTAAGAAAACTCAATATTTTCTCAGTTGTTACAACACAAAATCTATACCACTGCGTAAAAATATTATTTTTTTCGTCTTTTTAGTTTTATTGACGCTCAAATTTCCCTTTACTTTGCTGTGAAATGCTTTTGTTTATTATTTAAACACCATTCGATCATTCATACGATGTATACTTCTTTTTATTTCAACTTAAATAAATTACAATATAAGTATTCTATGAATAATAGTATAAATATAAAATTATTTAACACTTAAAAATTTAATAATTGGTTTTCGGTTTTTTGAGAAACCCGGGATTGGTAAATTTTTACAAAATGCCTGTTAACCTGTTGCAAGCCCTAGATTAGAATCGCTAGCTGAAATACTATATGTAATATTCATTCTTCATTTTCTAAGCCTTGGCGGCAACATTCTTAATGAAGATTCCTTGGACTCTAGAGAATCCTTGCAAAGATTTTTTTCGTGAGCTCTTCAGCTGGATAAGAAAAAAAATAATTCATTACCTTTATTTTTAAAGAAAACTAGCTAGAATTTTCCTTTTTATTATAGATGTATGGAATAAATTGCAATAGTGTTTGTTATACATATTATTAAAAACATCTAATTATTGCTTAATGTTTTAATTCAAAAAACAATAAGTTTTCACATTAAAATGCAAAAAATGACCAGATTTCTTACACATTTTAATTGTATTTTTTTCAATTGAAAACATGCAAGTCTCATGCACCGCAAAGAATCGCACGAGGCTTGCAGAAGTAAATATGAAACACACATTACAAAGGAAGGAAAAAATAATTTTAAAATTATTTAAAGTAAATGTACAGAACTTTTCAAAAACACTTCTGGTGGAAATAAGTTGGTGAAAATTCGGAGGCCAATTTATATTAATGCTCTTGAGAGCCAATCTTAAAATCTTTCTTTTTCTGACAAACTTGGAACACAGAAGGCGCACATGTTCTACATTTTCCTAGCCACCAATATTGCAATCGCAGGAAAATGACGGAACAAAATTAAATTTGCTCAAATAGCTTTTAAAGTTACCATGACCTGTGAGAAATTAGGTTATTTTGTAGTTAGTATATAAAAATGATGTATTTAAGTAGCACCAGGACTCAAACACATAACTAGACAGAAATAATATAAACTGCATTTACCGCAGCCTTATTAAATGCCATGTCCATAACAGCATGCATCATTATCATTACGAATCATTGTGCTACTAGCATTAGGGTACATTACAATAATATATATATTTGACTTTTGCACTCCAATTGATATATAGAGAACTGGGCTTAAACTAAATAGTTGTATTGTGAATAATGTATACATTTTGACAATAATTAATTGTTTTAATAACTGTATTAAATAATAAGAGTTAGTGATTTAATGAAAAATATTTATAATTTAACTATGCGTAGTTTAAACATTGCTATAAACATATTAATACAGTACTAAATCAAAACTGTCACCCATCAAAATAATTATTTGGATATGCTTCTAGAAGCTTTGAATTCTAGATACACAGCGGAAATTTCTTGCTTAAATTTTTCCTTCCTATAAAATTTCCTGTAGTGCTAAGTTCATATAATAATTACGCCTGAAACAGAGATTTTCTTTCTGGTGAATTTTTCGCGCACAGGTTTTTTAAATGTACCAAATTCTTAATACTTCAAGAATAATATTTATTTTCGTTAAACACACAATGTGGATTTTGATAATATATTGATGGAAATTACAGATTATTCACAAGTAATTGAACTTAATATTAAATGCAGTATCTTCATACCAGTAATTTTGTCACTTTTTGTTGTTTCCAAAACATATGTCTTTCTCAATGAAATGTACATAAAAAGATAAAAACTCGATGAAAACTAAACTAAACACATGAATGGAAGGGAAGCATTCTCTTAGTATTTTATACATCTTATTAATTTCTTCTTGGATTATTCTTTCATAGAAAAGGTGGAATTCATAATATACTAACTGAATCAATGAAGTTAAAAGTAAAGACAATTTAAAACATTTGTCCTTTTATTAATTATTAGTGTAATACATGATATAGAATCAACTACAAGCACTCTAAAATTTAAAAATAAACATATTATATTGCCAGCTGGGTGGAGTTGTTGGTTTGTCGCTGGTCTTGTGCACCTAAAATAGTGGGTACGACCCCGGTTCAAGTCAATGGATTCTGACTTGGTCTAAGTCAATGGTTAACGCAGGAAGTCGATAGGTTCTGTGCCGTATGATTATGCGGAATGTTAAAGTTTCCTAGGGAGCCAGTTTGGCTTGGTTGCTCTTGGCAAAACTTAATTCCCAGTACCATTTCGCATCGTCAGAGCTCAGGTGCCTCCCTCTGAGGAGGGAACTGAGTGCCAAAATTACATTGCAGTGATTGGTATTCCACGATATGGTACCGCATTTAAATGTGAAACAAACTCACGGAGAATGCACTAGATTTGCAAATGGTAAATACCAATCAGCAGCCCCGCCCCACATTGGAAATAAAAAAAACATATATATTTTTTTCTAGTGTTGCAACCAGGAAGCAAAATCTCTTCAGGCAACAAAATCGAAGAATTGAGCTCTGAAAAAAAAATTAACTTTACATTTTGTTTTAAGACTTAATTTGTTAAACTACTTTTTTCTCTAAAATATATAGAATGCAGCAATATGAAAATGACTTTTCATTTATAATTATTTAACTATATTTCATCATCTAAATCCTAGAACTAATTGATAATAATTAATTCATGTTCCGCAGAATACAATTTATCTTCCTAAACAATCATTTATAATTTTCAGAGCTTATTCAATATTTATCATTCAGAAATTTGCCCTTTAGCAGCTAATTATCTATCATTCACTTGATCATCACTGTAAATGTCTTTCTTTAAAACAATCTCGCTCTTTTTATGTATATATATATATTGAATTTAGGTAATGCAAAACTTTTGACTGTACCTACATTTTGAATTAAAAAAGTTTTTGCTATAAGTATGTTAATAAGATTAATATAAGATTTAATGTGCTTAATAAGATTAACATAAGGATTAACCATGTCAAAATTTTCAATTATATAAAAAAAACTTACATAAAATAGAATTAAGACATTGTAGTATGCATAGGGGAGGGGGAAAGGGGTTGCAAAAAAATTTCCTATTAACATTATTCCATCTACAAGAAAAACTTCCTTAAATGGTGGGAAAATTACTTTATTAAAAGTTTTAGAGTATAATTAAACAAAATGTAATAATAAATATTTTTTTAAATAAAATATTAACATGGTTAATAAAATTAGAAGAATCTTCAGGAAAGAGAATGACTCAAGAGAAAAAGAAGGATGCAGATAATATAAGAGATAAAAGTAATGAATTAGTGAATAATTTTGAAAAAGATTTTAATATCAAGTATAAAATATTTCATTTTTTGGATTGCAAAGGGGAAATAGATGTCATTGATTACATTTTAAGAAAGGACTATTTTCTTGTGTAAGTGACTCTTTACATGCTCTAGAACAGTGGTCTTCAAACCGTGTTTCACGGAACCCTGGGGCTTCACGAGGCATATCCAGGGGCTCCACAAGTCACAATAAAATAAGCGAAAATAAATTTATCAAAGTGTATGCTAAATAAATTCCCGTTCTCTAAAATGTTTGTATACCCACAAGAATTTAAATCTCATTTAAATCATTAAGAAACTGAAGATTTTATTCATACATAATAACTTTATTTTCCCCTACTTTTTAAATTTTTATTATATATATATTACTTACTAGAGTGTGATTATTTTATTGTGTACTATCCTGAGTTCCACGTTAGTACAATGTCTTGCAAGACTAAATAGTTTTCTAATGGAAAATGACCTTTTTATATTTATGGAAAAACAGCTGCAACACATCAACAAATTCGATATTTAAAATCTAAATTCAAGTAAGAACAGATCCTAAGTTTCATGTTGCAAATTTATGCAAAATACACAGTATTTCTCACACAGCTTTAAATATTTTAAGGCCATTCAGAAGAATATGTATAAATGAAAAGTATTTCTCAACGGGAGTGTCTACAAAAACAAAAAGTATAGAAAGAAATGAAACTCGGAATATGGATTGCAGTTATTCTCAATAAACCTAAACTTGTTTGTGCGGAAAAATGCAAGCACATATCTCATTTACTAAACATAGTGCATGGGTAGGTGACACTTTGATCACTGATTAATATTAATAATTAGTAAATTATATTAAATTTTTTTTTAAAAAAATGCAATTATTTTTATGTGCCTTTCTTTACACGATCCATTTATCTACTATAAATATTGTTTTAAGATTTATTCTTCTAAGTATGTGGGGGGAGTATAGAGCTCTACGAAAATACTTTCTAGTTCTAGGGGTTCTACGAAAACACCTTCTATAGCACTACGAATTCCATAAGTTGCAAAAGTTTGAAGACCACTACTCTAGAAGATATTAATAAAAAGTTCGCGAACTTAATAATAAAGCCAAAAAAAAGTTATTACTAATAAGAATACTATACTTTTCTTTTTATTAATAATTTTTATAGCAATTTTGATTGATTAGGAAAATATATTCACTAATAAATTTTTCTTTTTCCCAGTAAGAAATAATATTATTCTAAAAAAATTTCTCAAATGTAAAAAAATAGATGGGTTAATTTTTAAACACAATAATGTTTTAGTCTTTCAAAGTATGCAATAACGTAAATATTGAAACAAGCTAAGTATGTTATTTTCCCCTGCAATAAGCCTACAAGCAAAATTTGCTTTCCAGAGCAATTTTGAAAAATATGATTATGCAACCATTGAAGATGTGACCAGGGTCATCAAACTTGAATTTGGCGAAAAATATGGTATTGCCAAGGAATCATCGAGAAGACTCTTGCATAGACCTTTCTAGAAATTGCCATTAGGCTTTATAAAGAACTTGCTTACAAAGGTCAGAGCAGATCAGAAGAGAGTTCAGTTGAGGTCAGAATCTGTTTGTGCGACTAGAGAGAGATACTTCATTTGTCTAAGTTCATGCTAATGGAACTGCTCTAGATAGTCGTTTCTGGAACGTAGTAAAACTTGTTTGTAGTGAATACATTTTACACCATTGTAAATTATCTATTATGATACATCTTTAAGAATATACGTTGATTTGACTTCGTGCAGTCATTTGTTCGTCCTCGTCTATTAATAAATCTGTTATTATTCAAATAGTGGAGTTCTTGGCTGCTTTTCACCACACAAATTGGCAACAATGATATGGTCGATTTATTGATGAACAGCGCCAGCATACAGACATAACTTATGCTACATTTGATAACGGACTGTTTATCTGTGCAACTGAAGTTGAGGAAATTGTTGATGTGTCGGAGCCAATGAAAAGCGATTCTGGTACAAAAATGGATAATGAAACTCTTTCAAAACTGTTACATTTTCTAATGCTTCACATTGTTTGGAAACTGAGAAAACAAACCTTATGCAGCAGGATGTAAATGATGCTGTGTTTTCTTCTCTGCCTGAAGTCGAAAAATAACTCTTTCGAGTTCAAAATCAAATCCAATTTCTAATCAAAAATATTACCAAAAATCTATTAATCAGTATTTTAAAATTCCCAATTAACTAGTGCTTATATAATTTCGCCAATAGTACTTTTAACTGCGGAATAAAAAGTGTGTAATTTTTAGCTGTGAATATTTTTTGTGTGTGGTTGCTTATTATATAATATCCAAAAGGTAAGCGCAAAAAGTTTGTATTTTGTATGGACCCCGATATAACGAATAACTCCGAACGAATGTTTAGTCCCGATGAATTTGTTAAATAGGGTTTTGGCAGTATATTCAGGAAAAGGGTATTTTCTTCTGAAAGTGTTCGAGTTCAAAAAAGAAAATAGATATAACCACAAATTACTTTTCTGCTAATATTGACCGCAATTTAAAATGTACGAGTTCTGGTCAGTTGAACCCTTTAAACGGTCATTTTTTTACCAAAAATGTTTTTAAAAAAAGCACATTTTTTTATCTTTATATATATATATATATAATTAAATCCCATATAATTCTCACCTTCACGACAAAAAAATGCCGGTTGAAAAGCATTTCAGTACTATAAACCTTTTCAAAGTACTAGCACTAAATAATACACCATAAGAATTAAAAATAAGCACAAATCATAGAAAGAAAGAAAATATCATTGATCGAACAACATACGGGCAAACCAGTTGCAGCCAGCTTTCGGTTCCCGTGCGGTGTACGAACGAACTGTTTAAGGGCTTTAATATTAAGTTTTCCGCCCATCCGGTATAGTGGTTAATGACGCTGACTGCGGTGCCGTAGGGTCTGGGTTCGAAACCTGGAGAAGGCATGGATGTTTGTGTTGTAATCCTTCTTTCCTTTGTGATGTGTGCCTCACATTTACTTCTATATTATCTTCTGTGGATGTACGAGATTATAAATATTCTCAACAAAAAAAGTATTAAGTATTTTAAAGCAACTATTTTATATCTATTATATCGTAAACACAAATCTTAAAATTACTAAAGGGCAAAATAAAATGTTCACATTATTTAGTGAAATAAACATTTTGATTTGAGGTAACTAATCAACACGAAAGAGTGAAATTCGAAAAAATTTTCTTACTCAAAGTAATCATTTTAGCAATAGTTTAACAAATGAAACATTTCCGCAAATTCTTGCCAAATAGAAAATGAAAATGCCATTTTTTACCCCACATGTTTATAAAGTTCTTCTCCCCCCCCCCTCTTGTAATATGTAATGAAATGTTTCTAAATATTAGAAGGAGAAAAAAATGTTCTAAAGCCCCACTATGTACAATCACTATTACCTCCTCATATTCATTACTCCCACTACTAACGAATTTAATGCAAAGAGCATTTTCCAGCTTTGTTCTTTTCATTATTTCGTTGTGACTATACCTTTCTTACGATCTTTTCGCCTAGAGGTAACATTTCATCTAGTTTTTTATATACTTTTTTATCATCAGACATGTTCCTGTTCCCTTGCTTTGTCGATGTGTAGCGTTATTGATTTTGTGTCGACGACGCCTGCAATTTCCACAGCTGTGACAGGAAAAAACGTGAAAGATTTATCCTAACAGGTTCCCGACGTAATAAAATAAGGGACAGAAAAATTTCTGCAGAGGAAAGAATGTTCCCCCAGCACATTTCTCTCAATGAGGTGATCTCGGATTTTCTTAAAAATCATATCAGGTTATCATGTTTATTCTAGAGTCGAATTTTCAGCCAGAGACTCATATTAAAACCTTCTATTCGAGGGGTTGTACCTAAAGCGATTGGTGGACACAACTATGAATTATCTTAATTGAAATGTGTCAGTAAAATTTCATATTCATAATGTTTATCTTATTTAAGTTCGTATGCATTAACAAGTGTCGTAAACTGTATTAATATGTCAGCTCTATGTCTTAAAGGCAGCATGCCCACCTCGTAAGCCTAAGGTTGCGGGCTCAATCCCGGCTGGAGTCGATGGGTAACTGGATGCGAAAATCGTAGGCATGTAAAAGATTCATTGAGTATCAATTTGGCTCTAATGCTCTCGAGAAAATTAAATTGCGTCATCATTTAGCATCCGACGAGAGTTTAAATTAAATAAACTCACACGTCAAAAATTGGCAGTGGGAGCCACAGCACTAGATGGTGCCTCCAATGAAATGGCTCTCACACTTGTAGACTTGCCGTGTCTGTGTAAAGGTTTATCTGCCAAAATACAGCCCATTTGAAGGGAGGAGGGGGGGGCTCTATTAACATTTGTACACGTTACGAAAATAATATATTCATAGTTTTTCTTCTATTATAGCTTATAAGTCAAATATAATGTGATGTCATAAGATAAAAATCTCACAGAAAAAGTTTTAAGACTTAAATGGCTCCTTTCATCCTTTTTGCATCGCCCATTCTCTAAATACTACGTGGTAATGTCAAACAGTATATCAATTTCAAAGCATCCCAAGAAAATTTTAAAAATAGCAATACCATTAATTCCAAATTGTAAAAAATCGTAACTCTTTGTATTATATAGAAATATTACGTTTGAAAGGTAGTATACTGACTTGCTAATATGATTTCTCTTAAAAAGTTATACCAAATATTCTACAGTTTATTATCTTGGTGTGTCCTGACCTTCAATTCCTTTAAGGCTTTTTTCTAATATGGCCTTTAAGCATAGTTTTAAAATGGAAGTTGTGCGGAGATGTCGAGGACAAGAACTGAGCAATCTTGAGCAAGAACCCATTCTGAGTCCCTGGGGTCCTAAAAAGCTGCTGTAGATCATTTAAGACTTTTGACAGGTCATGACTGTCTGAGATCTCATCTCTATAGAATTGGTATCACCGACTCACCGGACTGTACCCTGTGTGACTGTGGTCAGCCTTTGACCGCTGGACATTTGGTCGTGTGCCCTGAACTAATTAGGCTTCATTCAACTGTCGAAAAATATTGGAGTACACGTGCACTAATGGCATAGGTGCTATTGTAATCTGTGGCATTTGTAAAATGAAAATTAGTGTCCTGTGCTTATAAATTGGGATAAAAAGGATAAAGAGATGAAAAAAATTAGGATATAGAGATAGAAATTTTTAAGAAAGAAAATTTAGGAGCTTCTATAAGCAAAAATTGATAATAGAAGTCTTCCAAACAAATACAAACCTTATGATCTCAATCATATTTTCGCTTTACAATTAAACTTTCTACAAATAAATAAATGAGAGGTATTTTTAAAATGCGCAGTTAATCACGCCTTTTTTGATGTACAGTTGTGGCCTCCAGTTAGAGATATTTCCGTTTGAGGAGCAATTCTATTTGTCCCTATCCCTTTTAATAGGAACCTTACTTTAAATACCTCTTATTCAGGGACACTGTTTCAAAATAAGTTTCAAAAATAAGACAGATATAGAGAAATACAAATAGAAATACTCTTTGTTAGAAAACTTTTGAGGCTTCAAAAGCAAGTTTGGTCTCAATGAGAGATATTACATACTACTTTGAAATATATTCTCTCTTTTTCAAAATACGAAAACAAACCCTATGTATATATACTAGCCGTTACCCGCCCACTTCACTGGGTATTTCGGGATGTTTTATGAATATATATACCGCTTATATACATAGATAGAAATTATTGATGTTTAAGCCCTAGCATTAAGAATTCGATTGTATTGAAAAATATTTTTTATGATTCTGAGCTCAATTTAAAAAAAAGATCTTTTAAATAACAATTTCTAAGAATTTCTAAAATTGATATAGAACTTTATTTTACACTATGGTAACTCAATACCCAAGTGGATTTCCACAAAATCTATTCTTAGTGGATCTGTACTCAATAAAATAAGCTTGCTTGCCAAATTTCAAATCCAAATTTAATAGTTCGAAAACAAAATTTTTTTATCAATAAGCCCCAGTAACCAACTTTGAGAGTTGATGTCCGAAAGAGCCGTTTTAGCGGAATTCAATTCAACAAAAGAAACATTCACACCAAATTTCATTACTGTAAATCTAATGGTTCGGAAACGGGATTTTTTATCAATACACCCTAGTAACTCCCCACCATAGGAGTTGATTTTCGTAAAATCAGCTCTATATTTACCAAACATAACGGATTTTGGGTAACACCCCTTAACCCCTAACTATAATGCCCCTTAATCCCTCGCAACCCTCCTTAGGGTCTATTTTCGCAAAACCCGTTTTTAAAGGAGCTCCATAAAAGAAGCTGGCCTACCAAATTTCAAATAAGCTCTACTCCATAAAAGAAGCAGGCCTATACCAAATTTCAAGTCCGTTGATCAAATAGTTCAAAAACGATAATATTTATCTCTAACGTCCCTTAAGCCCTCGCAATGCCCTTTGGGGTTGATTCGTGTGCGATGTGTGTGTGTGTGGCTATTGCGCATAGTTGTTGAGCACCTATTTCTTTAGATTTCCTTTAAAAATGGCCGCGGTAGCCAAGTGGTCTAGGCATCGAATCGTGGCTAGCGTCTCATGAGTTCGATCCCAGTACCACTGAAGACCTGCCGTGTAGGGGAGAGATGCACGTTAAATCTGTCGAGAGCTCAAACGTCCTCCCGTTGGTGTGGTGTGGTAGTTAGGAGAGGGGAGTGCCAGCTCAGGTGTCGTCCGCGTCACTTGACCATGGTTCAAAATTACGCGGACCGTCCCCAAAAGCCCTCGTGTAGCTGAACAGTGGGACGTTAATATTCACTCACTCACTCATTCCTTTAAAAATAATACACTGGCCTTAGTAAACTGAATTATTTTAGAGTAGGTATTTAGAAGATATGGTTATTTTAACAACTTAAAAAATACTTTCAAAAGTAAATTGATTTCGGTATACTAGCAAGTTGTAAGAGACAATCTAAGACAAGAACTAAAGGGGGAAAAATCGATGATATAACTGGATGACCTACATTTTCACATACTTGTGTTTGGGTTACCTAGCATGACTTCGAAGTTGAAAAGTTAAGTGGAAAATGGTTAATTAACATAAAAGTTGATGTAAATCATAGAGAAAGCATTGAAAAACTTATTTTAAAAGATTCAGAAATGTTAAGATCAAAAGATAGAGAAGAAAGAAAAATAATTAAAATGAACATTTCAAGATTGTAAAATAAGAACTGAAATTATGTTAGTCAGATTTATATACCGCTTGTTTAAATCTTGATATAATCTGAATTGCTAATTAAATAACATTTTTAGTATGTACCCTTTGAAGAAGGGACACCTATATTTAAGGGACAAAATGCTAAGTCCAGCTGGCGTCCTTTATAGGGAGGTATTTTGAGACAAAAAAATAAAAGGAAAAGCTAACTTTTCAAAAATTAATGAGCCCATCTTTTCTCAATATTAGTAAATATTTAAGGTCTTCAACAATACTATACTATATTTGTATATGGGGAAACGTAAAACATTATACATTTGAATGATGTCGAATCGAATTACGTTTTTCGACATTTAGCAAATTTTAGTAAAATATAAATTTGATAATTTTTCAAAGTTGTAACATAGCATTAAATCAAACTTAATTAATTCCTAACTGTCTCTCCAAATGATTTACATAGATTTGCTGCAAAATATTTACAACTGTTATTTACGAATGTATCCTGCCACTCTCTATTCGAAATGTATATACGAATCAACAAGGCAGGCAAACAGACTGGCAAACAAGGCTCTCGACAACTATCACTTCTGTAACGAGAGTGATAGGTGCGAATTGTCAAAGTTCAACTCGCAGGTGTTGTTGTCATGTTCGCATGAGTTCCAACTCTTGCCATGGATTAATTAACTTTGTAAATAAAGGAGACTACCATAAGCTTCTTGGATGGACGTTTAGGTAATAATCGTTGCTCGCCAGTTAGATGAGGAAGATAAGCAAATTATAATTCTGCCGTACTTCTCACATTTTAAATTAGACATCAATAGTATAATAGCACTTCTTTCATATTATTTTTAGTCGAATGCATAGTTCATCTGAGTAAATGACCACATAAAAATAAGATGATTATATATATGTTAAAAGATCATTTGTGTGTATTATATTTACATTAGACGATTTCATTGGAATAAAATATGTTACTGAGAAATCCTTTTGGATACAGTCGTTCAATGGATAAAGATACCTTTAGTTATTTTAACTGCATATTTTTAATAATTTTAACACATAAAGCGACGAAGCAAAAGGCACACAGACAAATACAAGAGATAACAGCGTTCCTTTTTAACCTTCCGGAGATCTCCGCATCTATATCTCCCCAAGAGGAAGCTTTGAAAATCATATGATTTCCATTAGTGAATACTGTGATTGGTCAAAATAATTGGATAATGCAACATTCCATCTTCTTATTCGGAAATGGGGTGATGTGGCAGTTTTTCAGGAGAAAGTTGTGGTTAAAAGGATATTTCCCGTTAGATGGGTGAACTAAGAAAAATTCTTTATCGCGTGATGATTAAGAAGATTGAAGACCTTCCTAAATTAAATAAAGTACCTTAAAAGAAAACTTAAATGGAGAATTATTACACACACACTGACACACACATGTATGTACAATACAAAAAAATTATAATTTAGTTTCCTTCCAAAAACACAAAATTCATAATTTTTAAAAATCTTACAAATATTTCATTCAACATGAATATCCTAATAATTTTTTTATAATTATACAAGTATCTATGAATGTAATATACATAAAAAATGGACACTGATATTCCTGGCATAATTTTGTGACTCACCTCTCTATTTTGTCATTTTTATGCTAAGTGTTTGCTTACCTTACAGTTTATATTACAGCACATTTTAACTCATTTTTATAAATATTACAGATTGGTAACAACTATATTTTCGAGATCTTGTTACTTTTATAAATAGCGTCTTATGATATAGCTGCAGTTATGTTCTCTCTGAGAAGCAATGGAGATCATGATATTTACTACTAGACTCGCTAGCTTCTGCTGTTTAAGATTTTTTTCAGCATGCTCTTTTTCTATTCTTAGTTATTTAAAAAAATGGGTTCTATATTATGTATAAAACCCCCAGAGGTAGTGAAAGAAGGACTCAGACGCGTCCTACATCAATAACTGTTTAAAGAACTCAACAATTTTTGAGATTTAGTAGTTCATTCACTTTCTTACATTTCTCTCTTACTTTCGATATTTTATTTTATGATAATTTTGGATACGATTTGGGGCAGTTTTCTGACTCGAATTATTTATGACTTTATGAATTTAGGTTATCGTAAGCAACTGAAATCCGTTTTGGCTCGTAATTACTGGTAAAAATGCGAAATATCTACGAGCATTCGTGATTCTACGTTCTTTTCTAGTGGCAATAGTTTATTTTTAAGGATGTTGGGAAAGCCAAGAATTTATATAAATTTTAATACGTCTATTTCCTGTAACTTTTACTTAGTAACCGTCAATTACGTACAATAGTACGTAACTGAATTAAATAAAATTGACTTTTAAGCATAAAATAAAACACACATGATAGGTTTCTAAGTTATTTATTGTATTGCGAAATTAATTGACTTATTTATTACTAAATAAACCTCAATATTGACATTTTTAATTACATAACACTTTATTTTTTTATACTCATACAAATTAGTGAGATACTTTTTTGTACACTTCACATGGTAAATTCTTGACTTGTACCCTTATAAAAATGAGGCTACAAGATGTAGATATTTGCTTATTCTTCTTCATTACATAGATATTGATACATTTTTTATTACAAGTATCAGATTCTGATCTGGTGTATAGATGATTTATAGCACCATCTTTTATACCTAATTGGTACATGTGTTGTCATCGTTCTTGAACATAACAACATTTATTGCATTTCTGAATGTATCTTTAGCTTTGTCTACGTCGGAAAAGTATTGTATCATTATTGCCATGATTAGCAGGAGAAAGCTGTTTATCACTAAAAGATTTCACTTTTTTCTGATTTCATCCAAATACAATCAACTCTCGATAATTTGAAGTTGAAGGGACCAATGAAAAACTTCGAATTATCAAGAGGGTAGGAAAAACTTCCAAAATACACGAGAATAAATTTTTTCTAACACATTTGAATTTTAAACTATGTAATAAAACAACAATTGGGCATAATTTTTTTTTTAAAAAGTACATATTATACAGTATAAATATTAGACAAAAGTTAAAAGTTTTGTTTTCAAAATACATTTATGTATTAAAAGCAACTACTAAAACAATACACGATGTACACAGTTATTTTATTTATTTATTTTTTTGACAAAAACATCTGTTATCTTTCTTTGTTTTATGACATTCAATCTAACTCTTTCAATAGATTTTTGTAGAATAAATGAAGCTTGAAAAACGTCCGCATCAATATGATTTTGAAAGGAAAAGTTTCATAGTTTGTTTCGTGACACTTAAGCTTCTGTCATTGTTATTGGAGTCAATTCCAATGGTCTTTAAAGGGGCTACGTTACAAGCAGATACAATACAACACAAAACATGTAACTGTTCGACAGAGTCTACAATAGTGAGAGTTGAAATTCGAGTTTATAAAAACTCGAATATCGTGTTTAGTCTCCAGCACTGATTTACTTCAATATGTGTTTTTTTAGTTCGAATTATCAAGAATTTTTCCAGGGACTGAGCATATACTTCGAATTATCGAGAGGTTCGTATTATCGAAGGTTTGAATTATCGAGAGTCGACTGTAGTTACTATTATACATGCTGTAAGAACGGTTTTTAACAGAAGGTTGTTGCAAATAATTGAATTAAAATTTTAAGCTGTGCCTCTCCTAACCTTTGCAATAATAACCAGCTATACATACTTAGCGTTTTCGCCAGCAATTAAAGTCAAAATGAATTTCGGCTTTTTCAGTACTAATATATACAAATAGTTATAATCCTAAGCATATTTTGACAGATTAGAGAGTAATAAATATTAGCCGCAGTAATATAATAGCAAACTCTTGGCCTTAGAAACCAAGAATACAGGTTTAAACAATGTTTTGAGGCCAGCCAACCTTCACCTGTAATTTGCCTATATTACCGGGCTATGGGGAAAAGAGGAAGTACTATAAATATGTCAGTATAAGAAGATAAAATACACTAATGCTAATTAAATAAAAGATAAGAGGAGAAATTAATAAAAACTACTTACCAATATAGAGTTAAAAATATTTGTATGAAATACAATTAAGATAAGTGAACTTACTTTGTCAACAACTCAGCATGTCAATATTTTCCGCCAAAATAAAACAAACTAAGAGTAGCACAACATAATATATATTTATATATATATATATATATCTTCAAAATAATATAATCTAAGACAAAATAATAGCGTCAAATCACAATCTCTGTACTGTATCAGGAATCAAGAAACTGAAAAAATAAAACTTTAAAAGTAAGTAAAGTCAAAATGACCAAACATCAACAGACCAAAAATAGAGAGATTATTTTGTTCTCCAGAATAGAATTACTAATTGAGAAATAACTCATTAGTTTTATGGATCCCTTGTGTTGAAGAGTTTATACTTGATATCACTTTCAAATAATTATGAAAAACCATGCACGTACATAAAATCCTACAGCAACAAAACCATCATGAAATTTGAAGCACACATACACATAAGTTTTTATTTTTACAATTAAATAAATTGTTGTTATGTCATTGGACCATTGAATTAAATGAATAATTCTAAGTATATGAGCGCATTGTCATTTAAAAATAAAAAATTATTATTCATAATACTAAATGAAATTCGAATTTGATGTCATTCGCTTACATATTTATATATTGCTTAAAAAATTCTAATTTGAAAAATATTAAGAAATTTGTTTAAATTTTCCTAATTATATGAAATGCATTTTATGACAAGCATGGAAGATTTTTCAGGACAAGGAAAAAGAGTAGATTTTGTTTGAATTTGATTATCAATTTACTTAAGTGCTTATTTAAGTATTTAGAATGTATGTGTTTCTATATATTTATGTTATTTTTGATTAATATGAAGTCTCGAGAAAGAAGATCTCTTTTGGGTTGGATACTTAAATTGATTCTGAAAATTCATTCGATGATATTAAATTGACTTTATAAATTTTAAAAAAGATTCTTTTAAAATTCGAGCTGTGCACAAAATGTACCTTTTCATCATTTTAAATTAATATACTTGCGTTACTTAATTTTTCTTCAAATATAACTTTTAAAGTTACATTTAAAACCAAGAGATACTTCTTTTAAAGTCATGTTTCTTATACTTTTCTGGGATTTTTCTTAAAAAATTTGTTTCAACTTATTTAACTCTTCACTTTTCAAAAAAGCAAAATCTTATTTTCTTTCTTAAAGAATTTTTCGAGGAAAAAGCTTTATAACTTTTTCATTTCAGATAAATTCACAATGATCTCGCACAAATTGTCTTCCTTGTATGTACACACATAAGGATCTTTTTTTTTCATATATATACATATATACTGCATACATTCATATATATTTAATATTTTCTGCATTATATACGAGTATAGGTAAGCAGATCTCGTGTATAGGTAAGCAGATCTAGTTTCATTTTGCCTTGGTAATTTTACTTGATATTAGCATCGGTAACTTAGTTTCAGCACATTTTACATTAATCTTTTAATGTTAGGATTATTATCCTTATTATTAATGATAGGGTATATATTCCTTACTCTTATTTCTTTTCTCTACCAAAGTAATGTAGGCAAAATACTGGTAAGAGTTAACTGATCTGAAAATAATGTTTAAATCTGTAATCTTAGTTCCTAAGACTAAGAGATTAATATTGTTCTACTGTAATTACTTATTTCTTACTTATGCTGTCTGATCGTACTTTTATTGTGGTTTGCTTCTTTAGATTCATTTCGGTTTAGTACATAATATTATTAATCGTATATCCGAGGTGTGTCCGAAACTATAAGAACCGTTTTAGAAAAACTCACTTAAAAAAATCTTTTTTTCAAAACAAAATTTATTTTTACATGAAAGAGAGTATCGGAAACTTTTTCTCTCCATGAAATTGTTCAAACATTTGTCATATCGGGAAACCAACTTGTCTATATGTCTTGTGATTTCAAAGAAAGAGGCCGCGAGTAAAGAAAGTCAATGCTAAAGAGAGGTTTAAGGAAACTTATCAAAGCAATCTCATTGTGAACCGTCTATTATCACGAATTTTCTCACTCATTTTTTCTTACTTATATCATCCTATTTTTATTACTTATTGAGACCATCGCTGACAAGAGAAGGTGAACATCGGTGCGCCCATCATTGAGTTGTAGAGTTCACTTTCTCGCCCTTCCGTCATTCATTACATTTTCACCATAAATCTCTACAAGTTAATGATGAATTTCCACTGGTTAAACATTTTTTTGCGGTCAAAAAACAGATTACTGAACGCGCTTCACAGTAGGTGGGATCAGCAATCTAAAAAACATTTGTGACGGATCCATACGCGGTTCCACAAATCCCTTCTTGTATCTTTAAGGTAAATATTTATTTCAACCAACCTTCATCGAGTAAGGGAACGTGATTTATGTAAATGAGGTATATTATATAAATTCGGTTTTCGCGAGTTGGCAGTAAGCAAGTTATTGACACGTTGTTGTTGACAAGCTGAAGTTGATACGTTGGATGTGTGCAAGTAGGAGTTAACATAAGTTGGAGAATTAGTTGTTAGTTGAAGATTGAAAAGGAGTGAAATTAGTTCAAGATTACAGAGCGTGGAGCCTACGACATTGAACAAGCCGAAGAGAGTGCCTGCAAGTTTCCAGTGTAGGATCGATGCATAAAAGGTTCAGATACTGTGCATTTGATTAAGTAGAAGTTAGTTTATTAGTGTGCGACGTAGTTATATTTGAGCGTATTTAAGCTGTCTTAGATTCAGTTGAGGGTCTGTAGTAGTATCTCCGTGTTATAGAATCTCACCTCCGCACTCTACTATAAATCATATACCTTAATTAGAATTTTACTGTGTCTGCTTGATAATTGTTAATAAGAATTAATAAATTAATTAGATTGAAAACATGTCTGTGGATTATTCTGTTTCTCACACACATTTAGCTGGGGTTTACAGGTAGACAAGATAAGAGGTAAGAGGGAACCAAACGTTATCACACATTTTGAACGCTCCCTAACACATGTTAAAACAACTCAATCCGACTGTGCGTCACTGGACCGACATTCAACCAGAGAAACATGCACAAGTGTTGAACGGCGATACTAATGCTGCCTTTGTGTATATATGTATATTATTTTTGCATATATATATATATAGGAATCCCAGTAGTTGAGAAAAACGCTTCAACGCCACAGATCTGGAGTTCAAACCCTGGGCTCGGTAAGGTCAACTCAGCCTTTCATCACTTCAGTGGGTTTCTAAATGAGTACCAAGCTTGTTCGGAACGAAACACCGGGGGTTTCGCGTCAGACGGACCACCTGACGGGAACATCTGCTCATGTCCAAAGTCATAGAAACTGAGATAGGCATTAGACCATAGGTTCCCAACTTATTTTGAACTGGCGCCCCTTTTCTAGTAAATATTTCGATACTTTCCCCTTTTCTAGTGAATATTTTAATACCCCCCCCCCCCCTCTAGAGAAATAAGAGTGTACATTATACTTGGTGAAAACAAGAGTTAAGTTTTTAAAAAATATCCTATTAGTGAAAGAATATATTTTTTAATTTCATTTTTTTTTCTAAAGCCCCAATTTTTTTATTTGAGATTCAGAAATATCTATTGCCACAAAAATATTTAAATGTGTAATATTATATATTTTAGTCATAGGTAGGAAATTGTTGGAATTGAAACGCTACTGAATTTCTTCTTCATTTAAAAGAGTGGAATAAAAAAGTTCTAGCTTACCTGTTATAAAGACAGGCAGGGATTTTGATGATACGAAGTATAATTCATGATAAACTATTGCTTTCAAAATAAATATAAATTGACAGTTTCAGCCATTAAAGAATCACGTTAATTCCTGGTTAACATATTTAATTATGTTTCTTGAATAATATACGTAATGAAATGCAGTGGACGAAACATGTTTCCTATTGTTCACAGACAAAGACAATACGTGCACTACAGAATTTAGAACACACTATACATTTAATTTAATATAAGTCTGAGTGTTATATAATCTTTAAGTTTTTCATCCACTTCCCGAACTGCCGAAATATGAGAATTTTCGTACATGTTATATAGGAATGATTGAAATACATACAATCAGCATAAGTAAACAGTATTAAAGTTCACTTTTATTAGTACATAATCAGCGCGTTTTTTAGTCTCTTTTGGTTAATCTGCCCAGCCCCTCCGTGCCATCTCAACGCCCCCTAATTTTCTCTGGATCTTTTACTGCCCCCTGAAAGCCCCAAACGCCCACAAGAGGGCGTTATCATCCCCGTTGAGAACCTATGCACTAGGACTAGACCTTGGCCCTCAGTGGGCTGTTGCACCACTGAGTTTAATTATACAGTCGACTCTCGATAATTTGAAGTTGAAGGAACCAATGAAAAACTTTTAATTATCGAGAGTTTCGAACTATCCAAGAGGTTAAGAAAAACTCCTGTTTTTTTCTAACACATTTGAATTTTAAGCTATATAATAAAACAACAATTGTACATATGTATAAAATTACTTTAAAATATTTCTAAAAAGTATACATTATACAGTATGAACGTTATACGGAATTTAAGAATCATGTATAAAAAAAATACATTTATGTAGTAATTCTCTTTCTCGCCCACCAAATCTCTTCCATTCCTCATTAGAAAGGAAATCGTTTCGCCCCCGGTTAACTCAGACACTGTCCCCAACACCATTGGTTCTTCAAGGCAGGGTCCAGAGCGACAGATGCCGCATTTGGTGCCACATGTTGTAAGTCGCACATATAAGCCATAAACAGTTATGTCAGTCCGACGCAAAAAAAAAAAACACAATCCTACGCATCTCTTCTTCACAATAATGAACTATTCTTTCTGAACAGATGAGTAGCAAGCCACATGTTAAGCGAAAGATATGGACGGCTGACAACAGGTGCGGCCATAACTGTCCCCTAGAAGAAGGAAAGCAATAAATGTGTCTTTTCGCCTGAGGAACCGGGGAAAACAGAGAAGGGGTAGCAGACAAATGGTCATCAAAGGGGCTACGTTACAGGGGAGACACGCAGAAACAATACAACACAAAACATGTTAGTTTCAACCTGTTTGCTATAGGACTCTAGATAATAAGCGTTCGAATTGTCGAGAGTTTTATAAGATAACTTCGAATTATTGCGTGTTGTAGTCTGGCCAGCCACATATTTTACTTCGAAATTTTGAGTGTATCAAAACGTATTGTTTTAGTTCGAAATATCATGAGTTTTTCTAGGGGCTGAGCTTATACTTCGAATTAGCGAGAGGTTCGTATTATCGAAAGTTCGAATTAGCGAGAGTCGACATTATATACATACAAATGGTTATAAAACCTAAGTATAACTAGTCAAGATGTGACGGATCTATTTGCGTCATTTTCCTACTAATCCTCTTGGGGAAACTTTGGGGCTAGCATTCACATTAATTCACAGCCTTTCAGGAAGAAACCATGATATTAAAATTAGTTTGACTATATAAAATCTAGGTTTTGTAGATGTAAGATAGAAGGAGCCGGGTAGCTGTTGAGGTGTTACGTAAGTTTGAATATTGGAATATTTCATTCACAAACATAGAGCGAGTTAAGGAAGTAATTGCTAAGAGATTAAATTATTAGATTGAGGATCTAAGATGAAATTAGAATTAATTATCGGTTCATTAGTGCTTGTTCTCCTTATCTAGTTCGCGTAGTCGGGTTTACTTAGAGTTATACATTGAGATTACATAACGCTTTATATATCTTTCCTAGGTTTCCTTTTGTAGTTTCACTTGTGATTACTTAAGTGTGTTTGAAGAGAAATAAAACTTATTGTTATTATGGAAGTTGCTGGTGATGCTTTGTCCCCCACACACACCTTTAGCCAGGCAAGACGGAGAGAGAGGGGTGCCGATTAGGCCGACACCCCCACAAAGATAGCACGACTAATTTTAATTTTATGCGGTGCTGCTTATCTGCGGTTCCAGATACTATGTATTTGGCGGGGAAAATATTTTGTTGCTGTACTCACGAAGTTTTATCATCTAGCTTTATTGCATCGATTTTAACTCTACTAGTAATTAATAGAAGGTTATAATTTTATCGTTATACAATAATAGTATTGTGTTTTTATTTGTAATATTAGAATTCTCTTAATATTCCTTACTTTCCCTATAGCCCAGAGTATACGCAAATACAGGTGAAGGTTGACTAGCCGCAAAACTTTGTTTAAACCTGAAATCTTGTTTCCTAAGGCCAGGAGTTTGCTATTGTACTATTGTGGCTAATAGTTCTTATTATCTTGACTAGTTATACGTAGGTTTCATAACTATTTGTATATATTTATGGATTATATATACTTTTATATTTGTGGCTGCATTACGCCTAAATATAGAGGAATTTTATGAATCACTTTCGTTTTTTCACTACACACACACACACACACACACATATATATATATATACCGTATTTATTCGAATCTAATCAGCAGCACTATTTCCCTGTATAAGTGCTACTGAAAATCGGAGGCGATTTAGAATCAAAGGCAAAAAAATTCCTTAGGAGGGAGAAATTGAAAATCATACTGACGATTAGAGCGATGACAGGTTTATGAATGTACATAAGAGTTTATAATATTGGAAAATATATTAATTATTCACTTCTTATTAGTTCTAATTTTAAATTTTTTTAAATTCGTAAATATCAGATATCAATAACGTTTTTTACATCATTTATTTATTATTTCATAAAAACGCTAAAGGAATTTGGATTGCGGCTTAAAAGGCAGCTTAGATTCGAATAAATACGGTATATTGTTTTTGTTGTAGGTTGTGATACTTAATTTTTCTCTTATTTTATAATGTGGATTTAATTACATAAATTTCAATCTAATTTTTTCTGTACATGAGCCATAAGATGACCCGGGTATTTGGGCCCTTTTTTATGATTTAACTCACGTCTTATTTGCCAAAAATTCAGTAGTTATCTTGTTTTTAAGTATTATCCATTTACTATAGAATGAAATGTATACATTGGTAAAACATAAATTTAGAAAAATACGAATAAAGAACAAACTTTCGTATAAAGTAAAGATTTAAGTAACTGTACGAAGAGAATGTTTTAGTATTTTTCTTCATATTTTCAATTAATATTTTTATAAGACACATGCACTGTGTTAGCAGTTTACGTATGCATGTAGTTATATTATTTAATTTAAGAGGCTCATTAATTCTGGAAGAAATTTTTCCAGTTTCATTCAGTAAAATGTTTAATATTGCTACTAAGAATTTTTTTTTAATTCTCAAGTTGTCTGTTAATTAAATTTAACATCAAGTTACAGAAATGAAAACAGTAGATATTACAGCGATTTAAATTAAAATAAGACTCTGAAGACAAAAAGACACAAAAAAACAGAATTGATACAAACAAGCGATATATCTAGAACAATCATCTTTTTATAAAAGCTTAAGGTGACCAGAGGCCGATTAAGCGGCTGGCGGACCTGGCGGCCGCCAGGGGCCCCGAGCACAAGCAGGGGCCCCAAGCTGATAGACTTCAGTTATAAGTTCAACGTGCAACAAAAAAATTTTGTACTGATATTGCAAACCCAATGATTACCCACGATTCGAATCGTATAACAATTAGTGTTGCCCTGATATATTGCATGTAATTGCGGTTAAAATCCGTTTGTTTTTTTTGCTTTTTTTAAAAAAAAATGTTTTCCTGAACTTTGGTCTTTAATATATGTTTTCGGTTCCAAGTTTTTAAAAAGTTAATCGCAGATATCTTATATTAAAATAATGATCCCAGATCTCAGACTATAAGCAACTACCAATGTTTAGTTCTTTTGAAAGAATTTGGTATTTGAAGGTTCGTGATTTATTGTTATCTGGATTTTTGTGTTTATATTTTGAGAATGTGGGGAAAGAGATCGAAGCAGTGTCGGATTAAACGACATGGAGGCCCCTAGGCAGTCGAGTTCTCGGGCCACTTAGCCTGTTTTTGGAGCTCTAACAGAAAACAGAACACGCTTTTGTGGGCCCCTAAAAAGTACGGGGCCCATAGGCAATTGCCTACTCCTCCTAACGAGTAATCCAGCACTGGATTGAAGTATTTTGCAAATTTAGCATCAGTTTTATTTCAGTCAGCATGACAGAAATAGCGAAATATTTAAATGAGATTGAAATTTCTCTAAATTGATGAATGAATCAAATAGTGAAATAGATTAAAGTAATTTTTCGAAAAAAACTGTAGAGCAGTGTATCTCAAACTGTGAGGCGCACCTCCCCGCGAGGGTGAAGCGTGATAACCCTACGAGGGAGGCGCGAGCATATGGAAAATTGAAGATTTAAAAAAATTAGTTTACTGACATGAAGTAAAGCAAAATACTTTCTGACATAAAAACACGCACATCAGATTGCTATAATTTATACATATCATCTGGCGATATTACGTCATCGAAAATAAAAGCTCCTAGCTACAGGCCTAGCTCCTAGCCCCTTACACGTGTAAGCAAAAAGTCGTAAAATGTTATCAATGGTCTTTTACCATTGATAACATTTTACCAGCTATTTTACGTTTATAAAATAGTATGTCACTGGCTTAAAACGATAAAGTTTTCCGTGTGAATTCTGAATCTCAGGAAACGCAATAAGAAAAGTTTAAATGCTGGTAAAGTTACTCAAAATAACGAGAAGACAAGGAGTGGTGTAATCTTTGAATGTAGGAAAAACATCTCATTCAAAGCGGATCCACAGAAAGATCGTTTGAAGTGAAATACAGATAACACTTAGGATGGAAAAAATCCATTCAGAATGTTATTTGCCTGTAAATGACACAATAACCCCTTCGTCTATTGATTGATTGACTGTAATAAACGTCGCACTAAGAAGCTACAGGAAGGCTTGGCCCTTAGTCGGAATTTTTTTCAGAGATGGTCCAGTGAAAGAGAATATTATACTTTTTTTTCCGGTTCTCTTTTATTTCTGTAACAACCAAAAGACTGGATGTGCATTATGGTGAGCAAGGGCTCGATAACTGCTACCCGTTTCTAGAAAAGATAGGACCATAAGCGCCAGAAGTCTTCCGTCACCCTCCAAGTCTATAGTTAATTTTTTTTTTAAGGAGTATCAATGAGTTTTAAACGTTGGACCTCTGGGGGAAGGGGGAGGGGGCGCGTTAAAGAAGAATTTCGGTACATTGGACAAAAGCAGGATCGGGAAAAGCACGATCAAGATTTATGGTAGGCTTAAGGACGAATGAAAAGAATGGGACCGAATGACCCTGAGAAAAAGACCCCTTTTCGAAGAAAACTGAGGAAATTTTGCGTTAATTTGACTTTCGAACTAATTTCTTTTAGCTTCCTGCGCTTATACAGACAAATCGGAGAAACGTGTTTAAACAACAAAAAAAGGTAACTATATTTTCATTTTCAAATTCTTTTTTGATTTTTAAGATTTAATGCGCGGTATTTTAATCATTACGTAAAATAAAGTGAAGAAAAACATTTTGTCGCATTTGCGTGTCATTACTATTTTATCTTTATTTATTTATTTTTCGTATTACATACATAAATATAAATAACTGTCATCAGTTTCTTAGAATATTTTCATGATTATTAACATATTTAAATGTGTTTTCGTAGCTTGAATCTTAAAATATTTTCGATTAGCATTGTTATTCAAATGAAAAAGTATTATTTGCCTCTCGTATAAAAATAATTTCTTGAGTCAGTTATAAAAAGCGAGAGTAGTTCATTTAAAATACAAAACATTAATGAGATTTTGAGTACATCCATTAATTATTTACCATACTTAAAAGAATCCTAACAATAAATCGAAATTGATATAAAAACGGTATTATATTTATTGCGTTGATTTTTTGTTTGAAATCCTAAAGTATTACGATAATTTTGTTTAGTAATATATGAGCCAATCTATAATTTCTAAATATTTAATTAAAATTGCTTCAAACTGTTAAAAGAATTTTCAAAGAAAGAAAGTATATTAAGTTTACTTAAAAATACACTTTTCTTTCTTTTTATTGGTAACGTGAAATAAACACATAATTTTTCTAATATACTTTAAAACTGCTAAGAGAACCATTATTTTGTAAGATTAAATTTGAAAAGCACAAATTCTTTTTTTCTTTTTATATTTATTGCCATTTTAAGAGTGATTTACTGGCGATACTTTTTTGATTAAGATCTTTTGTCCAGACAATTTGAAAGGATATTCAATGCAATCTAATAATTAAAAATGTGTTTAACTAATTATAAAAATACATAAAAATCGTATAATTACTTTAAAATGCATAATTCCTTTGAATAAATAATAAAGTTAATCAAAGTTCTAATAAAGTTAATCAAAATTCATCTATAACTATATTTAAAACTTTAAAAAAGGCAACAATGCCAAAACTATGGCAGAAATTTCTTATAAAAAGCATTTAATGAAATGTTTATTTTTACAGAACAATAATAAATGTTGAAAAATATAGGCACTATTTTTTAATTGCTCCTAGTTTAAAACTATTTAAAGTGGTAGCAAAATGTATTACAGAAATAAAAATATGATAAACACAATTTATAAAGTAGATAAGAGAGGGATTTCAAACAAAATAGAAATGTGAAAAGTTATTCAATATTTAGTAAGATTGTTTAATTTTGAGATAGGGAACTTTGAATGTAATTAAGATATAAATTTAGTTGAAAAATTTTAGATTTCTTTTGTGATATTGTGGCGTTTGTCAAACAGTTTTGAGTTATCTTAGAAATTTCAAATTATTTTGGAAATGTTTTATTGTTCTGTTTAGTCACAAGTATTAAGATTTTTGAAAAAACAAACAAGTATAGTAATAATACTAAACTAGAATGTGTAAAAAACATTTGTATTCAGTTAGTGTTTTATTAACTTATATTTAGAAACTTTAAAAGGAAACTTTACAAAAATCAAGAGTATTGTAATTATTTTTCCAAAAAATCCCACAGTTTTTAAAAGAAAACTAGAATTTTTGAGAGAGAGAGAAAGCTTACTTTTGGTTGAGATATTTTAATAATTTTGATTATAAGTAATCCGGAAGCTGAGCTACGTTTTTCTAGAAATTAAACTATGATTTCTGTAAAGAATAAAAGAATTAAACAAAATGTGTGTGTATTATAAATCAGAAATTTCATAATTCTATCAGAAAATTTGAAAAAAGATAATGTAATTTTATGAGAGTTTGGGGAAAAAAATTTTAATGCTTTAGAAATTTTAGCTCTAAATTTGGACTGCATATTAAAAATTGCAGAGGGACATTTGATAATGCGTCTAATATGTCCGGGCGGTACTCAGGTCTACAGGCACGTATTAAAGAACACAGTTCAAGCGCAGTTTATATTCATTGTGCCATTCATTCTTTAAATTAAATAGGAAATTTAGCAGCAGAAAGTTGTAGCGATGCAATTAAATATTTTATGCTAGTACAGAAATTATTCAATTTTTTTTCTGTGTCAATCCATCGCTGGCTAATTTTAAATAAAAATCTGGAAAGGAGTAAACATGCAATATCTGTGAAAAAAAGTTTTAGATGCACGATGGTCAGCCAGAGCAGATGCCGTACGAGCTATAAGACTTGGTTATACACACATAAAAGAGGCCGGGCTGAAATCCGTGATACAAATGAGGAGAAGATCACAATACTAGAGGCAACTTCACTTTTGAAATAGATGGGGAAGTATGAAACTTCCCTAATGACCGTGATTTGGGATACCATACTCCAGAGGGTGAGTGCTACTAGCAAAGCATTACAATCAGTTGGGTGTGAGCTATTAAAAGGAACTAATCTACAGAAATCTTAAAAAAATTATATACAAAATTTCAGGAATGAATTTGGTAAAGTAGAACAAGAAGCAACTACTTTATCAGGGCTCTCATTTGAAAAGGAAGTTGGACAAACTTGCAGGCAGCGAAAGAGAAAAATTATTTTCGGTGAAACTAATAAAGGTCATGAATTTGAAAATAGGGAAAATTTCTTGGTCAACTCATTCTATGTCATATGTGATAGAATAAGTGCAGAACTATTCCGAAGAGCTGGAATGTATGAAAATGTTATCGAACACTTTTTTTGTACTTTTTGACGAGATGTTACCTGAAATTAAGAAGAAAGCTGTACAAAAATTAAAGGATATTTACAAAGACGATATTGAATCGTTTAATTTTGACGATGAATTGGATCAGTTTTTGCTATTTTTAAAAGAAAACAAAGATACAATGAACACTCCAATAGAAATTTATCGAGTTGCAAAAGAAATGGTCTCGACTTTCCCTAATGTAGAGATACTTTTAAAAATACTTTTAACTATACCGATATCAAATGCATCAGGTGAGAAATCTTTTTCGGTTTTAAAGCGCGTTAAAAATTATTTAAGAAGTAGTTTGGGAGAAGAGAAACTGAACCGCATGGCATTTTATATATAGAACAAGATGTTTTGGACCAAATAGATACTGCAAAAATAATCGATGAATTTGCCCAAGAAAAATCAAGACGTAAAGTTGTATAGCAAAATTCTAAGCTTATAAATAAAGTTTTTTTAATTTTTTAAAATAAAATTTAATTTTTTTAGCTATACATTTTATTTTGAGAATTTAAGGTCAGCGAATTTTTTCACTATTTAAGTTTTTCGACTTTTCAGCCCAGGGGGCCCCAAACCTTTTACCGCCAGGGGCCTCCAGCTAGCTTAATCCGCCTCTGAAGGTGACAATGAAAAATTATAATGCATTAATAAGTAGTTAATTACAAATGGTTTTAAAAAGTCTGCTAGCTGTGCTAAGAAAACTCACAAACAGATACGATCTCGTTTAGAACAATAAACTGAAAGAAAGAGGGGATTTGTTGGTGCGCATTAATTTTTAACGAAAGAGATTTAAAAAAAAAACGAGATTAATGAAATACTCTTATAAAATTCAAAAAAACTATTTTTTTTACTATGATGAAGTGAATTAGCAATGAATATATATATTTTGTCATCATCTAACTTTTTAAAATGCAAATGTATTTAGTGTAATTGAATGAAATCTTTCCTTCAAACATTAAGTAATAAAATACATGTTTTACATTCAGATAATTTCTCTAATTTTAGTTTAGATTTACACCTAATTTTTTTTTTGGAACCAGAAAACAAGAAACATCAAAACTTCTCAAGGAACACGTTGGAAATGACAGTTTTTTTTTATTTTATTGAATGGAGAGATCTTTTAGATTATAAAATATACTTTGTTTTGTTTCTACGTTACATAGAGGCCAAATAACAATCAAATGTATAAAATTTGAAAAACTGGGTCTATGATCTACCAGAAGTGGATACTTAAATTGTTCGAAATCTATCATGGCGAGTCTGATAACTCTAAATGTTGTAAATGTACTTCTATATAACTTTTAGATCCTAATATTTATGTTATTTTCTAGAGAATGTACTAAAATATTTCGTATTGTATGAATATTCTTTTGAGTTATGGCCTGTTGCTTAAATAATGGTCTCATAAAGAATGTCACATTTCTTATAATATTTACTCAAAATTTCTTATAATATTTACTCTAATATTTTCAAATTTAATAAAACATTAAAAATTTTAATTCTCTAGATAAATGCATCTACTTTGTTTTAGTAATACTTTTACTGATATAATTTAAACCTTTTTTCTCTAATTGCTTTGAAGTTTTTCAAAAATATTACTTAAATTTCACTTTTAATTGTGATTTTTGTACAATTTAGATATTTTTTTAAATATTGTTAGAGTTAAATATTAATATTTATTGGTATTGATTCCTAAAAAAACATTTTAAATGTTTTAGTGCTCTATTTCTTAAAAAGGTACTCCGAATGTGTTCGGATACCTTATAAACCTAATAGTATTTAAACATTGAAGCAAAATGGAAAATTTCTGAATTATAAAATAAAATTAAATGTCTGAAGTACGTATTTGAAGCACTTCCCTAAAAATGATTGGACATGCTATGATTTATAAAAATATTTCTTGGATTTTAAATGGTTTTTACCAATTTTTGGGTTATCCCCTATATATATATGTATTATGTAAAACCGTTTTTGGAGATGAAAAATATCACAAAAAACTAATTATTTGATTGTTTAAGGAAAATTTAAAAATTAATGTGAAGTGATTTTAAAAAGCTATTGCTCTTACATTTATTGATGTAACATACATACATGAAACTTGATTTACAAGCACGCCGAACTATGTAAAACAAAAGTTGTAATGGATTTTATGATAACATGATTGATATTCGCAAAATGTTTTTTTTATGAATGCTTATTGAAGATTCCTTAAAAAATGTATAAATTCTAAATTCAAATATTTTTTTAAGAAATACGTATTGCTTTGATTCAAAAACGCACACCAACTTTCGTTATATGTATTAATAGAAATAGAAAAGATATTAAAGTTTTTGGCCCAACAGAAAAAAGTAGTTTTAGCATTTGATATGAAAAGAAAGAAGTGATTTTTTTTTTCTTTCTGAGAAAAATAAGCTCCAAGTGCTATTTGCTTTAGGGATGTGAACAAAAACGAGCATAAATCTGGGTTTTTTTAACTTAGAGCTTTAAAGTTTTGTGAGATTTTAGGAAAATATACAAAAATAATTTAAGCTAAGCAAAATTTGAGTTTTTGGCTGATTTTTGTCTATTTCATCGTACTGCGTCCCCTTAAAAAACATCAGGTTGCATGTTACATAAAACCAAACGCTTATAAAAATTACGCTACCTGTAGAATAATTTGATAATAGAATATAAAACACTAAACACATAAGGCGTTCGAAATGCATTGTTACTCTTAAACATAGGATAAGGTTTCTAATGAATGACTAAAAAACTAATGAAACCACATTAAATTTATTTGTAGGATTTGCTCATAAAATATTCAAAGTAATAGAAAATTCAGTTATCTTAAAGATTATCCATTGTAGTTAATTTTATAATAAAAAATATTTCAAAATGCGTACGAAAACGTCTTTCTTTCGAGGAAAGCTAGACTTACAGAAAAATCTATCTCTTATCCAATTTTCTTCCTGTCCCTTCCTCCCGACATCTTAATAAGACACCGCCAATCACATATCCATCATTAATATCCGTTATAACCCCCTTCCCTCTGATAGCTTCTATGATTTCCGCCCAAGCATAAATGCTTTACCGGAACCCGGTAATGGACAGCTTACTCTAGCGAAAATTCCCCCTCGAAAACTGACTTTCCCTGCAAAAAAGAAGAGAAAGAAAACCACCCTTGGTTACGATGATACCTCCAAGGACCCTTACGCAAGCGATTTCATTCCTTCTATAGTTTTTGTTTGTGCTACACGGCCAAGACAAATGATAAGGTTTGAAAAATTGCACCATTCTCCACACGACCTCCTTACCATTGCTGATGCAACCAAAGAGAAACCCAAGAAGGACCACTCCAAAAAGCGAACGATCTCAGAAATCGAGAGGGCCGAGACCTGACAATTTATCTAAGTGAGAGCCCGGACAATAGAAAGAGGGGCGTATCGAACATTCAGGGGTGGTGGAACATCATCTATCGAGAAATCTATGAAGAAACTTGTCAATCGATACAGCTTGTGGGATTTGGAGTAGGGGGCAACATCTTACACATTCCACTATCCCGAAAACGGAAAGCTCGTTTTTTTTGCCGCCAGATGGATGGATCATGGACAGTATTGGTAGAGAACATCTGAGATAGATAGATGATCTATATTAAAAGAGTCGGGATTATTTCCCCTCTTGTAAGATATGGAGAATCACGGCCGATGCAATGATCGTATTTTATTCCAGATGTATCCGTCAATTGTGTAAAGTAAAAAATTTCCCCCTTTTAAAAACCAGTTCCAGTTTTCCCTATTTTTGAAACAGCAACTCTGATCCCCCCCCCCTTTTTAAGTAAGCATTTTAGTTCTTATTTCAAAGATTGTAATTCTTGTTAGATCAAGCTTTACGTAGAATAATTAAATTAGTAATATATCGACACACACACAATTATATATGCATGCTAATTTATGTAACGAGGCTTTTCATTTGAAATCATAATTGAATTTTTTTTTTACATTTCCTGAAAATGTTCAGAAAATCATACTTTTGAATGTCTTAAAAATAGTTTTAAAAAATTAAAATAACTGCAAAGCTTTGTCTTTAAAAAAAACCGGATATAGTAAAAAAAAAATTTTTTAATCTCATTTATAAAACAATCTGATGGTAGTATATATGTTAATGAGGTTACATTAATTTAAAAAAATTTCTCATCAATTTATAATGAATATTCTAACACAGTCAGCTTTATATATCACAAAATATTAATGAACCTAGTTGCCTCTATATTTGGATAAAAATTCCTCTCGTATTGATTGTATACTTTTTTGGAAATTATGTTCATGCGTTTTGTTTTTGAAAGCTTCTATGTGAGAAAAAAATCTTTAACTGACAGTCTACAATTTGATTTGTAGTTCGGCGTTTGAAGGAACTCTTGGAAATTATAAATGGTAAAAATACATTTATAACTTTTATATATATATAACAGTACTCACAAAGATATTCAGAACACTTATTAAGCTAACTTATTAACACTTATTAACTAATAAGTTTTCAATTCTTTCAGAGTATACATAGTTCAAGAATGATAAAAAAAATATCATTTAAATAGTAACAATGATTAAACAAAAAGGGTTCATTCTTTATAAAAATGCAGAATACAAAAATAATAGAAATATACAGATACTCTATTATTATTCTATTCTTATGAACGCTGTTTCTTTTTATACAGAAATAAAACAGTTTTTGTTGTTACAAAAATAATTTCAGGTAAAACTTTTTTCCACTCTCATAAATATTTGAACTGCCTTCACTCTTATAATGTAAAATAAAAATTAACTGTACATTTGGATGAATAATTTTGCCAGTTATTTCACTGCAAGCACCAAACTAATGCTAATCAATTTATTCTCATATATTAGGCAGTTTTAAGTTGATATGACATTTTTATCATTTTAATAATTGGTATCAAAAGGCCTTAACACTTAAGACATCATTAAAGTGAAATTATTATTTCTCATTATTAAATAAATAAAACTTATTACTTCTTTTTCTTAAAATTTTTCAGATTTATATATACCTTTTGTAAAAGTGCATTTCTTTCACATCTAACAAATACTGAATTACCGCATTTCATTTCAAAGCATCTCTTTTAATGCTCTAATAATTAATATCTGAGTGTAAAAAGCAAAAATTATATATGCATATAATTGATATTTCTATTCTACATAACACAATATCAAGTATTTTTTTTTTCGAAAAAAATTCCTTTAATTAAATTTTTTTTATAAAAAAAAATATAATAGATTTTATATTTTCCGAAACATTAATTATAAATTAATATTCTTTTCTACACACATTTCAAAAGAATGAATACAAAAAAGAAAATATCATAATCATTTATTTCATCTGATATGTATATTCTCAACTTTTATTCATTAAACTAATTAAATTAGGCAAACATGAATGAAATGTAATTATATAATAATTGCAAACTGCATTAAGAATTTTATTTTACTATATGTTAAATTAATTAAATATATTTTGATTTTTTCCCTTACCTTTCGTATTAATTTTGTTTGTTTCTTTTTCCATTTGTAGGATTTTTGTTCCCTAATAATTAACACTAAAGTTCAATAGAAAATTGATATGACTTAGAAAAAAATAATATCTTGCTTGGAATTTCTTAATTAGTATCATGGGTTTTACTAAGCTTTGTATTTCAACTTCAGATGAAAAAAGGGTATTATTATCATTAAATTCATCTGCAAATTATAGAAAAATCGAGACTGTTTTTCAAATTAGATTCTGATTCTTGGAAAATCAATTAAAGAGTTCAGCTTTCTAATAAAGAGTGTATTATATTACTTGAAAACAACAAAAATCTGAAAAAAAGAAAACCATTTTTACATTAAATTGTGATATGAAATTAAAGTAAAGGGTTTTATTTTTGTTGTTAATGTATTGGATCTCAAAACATCATTTATAAGGGCCATATTTTTAAGCCTTTTCAAAACAGATTCAAGTGTTTACTCATTTTTATATTGGGAACATTGTTATAAAAAAAGAACACGAATATAGTCTTTAAAAATGTGTTTGTTATTACAGATTCATCACAAAATAAAATGAAGAAATTTAATTAATATTAAAGTTTTAGATGATAAAAATCAATTTTTATTGGCCAATTTTTTCCCCTTCTTTCTCATGTTACCTAACGGTTGATTCAAAAATAATGTAACCAATTTCAGAGAATCATAAATTTGTAATAAATTAAATTATTTACATAATAATTTTCAACGCGGTTTCCTTTAGCAAACTATACTTTACGTAGACATTTAGGTAAACCAAAAGAGATTTTTTGACCATTTTGGGGGGTATTTTTCCAACTTCCTCTATGACTACTTTTTGAAGCCCTTGTTCTTACTTAAAGCTTATTTAATTATTTTATTAAGTATCCCCACAAAAAAATAATCGCAAAGAACACAGTCAGAGGATGATGGTAGCCAATTCTCAGAAAGAAGAAAATTTATTTTTTTACTTATTTATTTTATTTTATTTATTTATTTATTTATCTTTCTGCTATTTTATAGTTGATTTTGCTGTATGACTTGATGCAGAATCTTGATGAAAAACAAAGTTCCCTTGAGAGTAAAGACGTTTACTTTCTTTGATCATGTGTTTCAAAACATTATTCTGTTAGTATTTAGCATCCATTTTAGACTTTGATTCTACAAAAAAAAAAAGAGATTTTGTTAAGCTTTGAGAGGATATTCCCATCCATACCATAACACCTGACGGCCAACTTGCCATTGGCAAAATAGCTGCCTTTTTGCGACGCTTTTCGCGTGAAATATATTGTATCTTCGTTTTGTGCCAATTGTGAATGACAGATGAAACAATGCTTCATCCGAGATTATCCATGTTTTGTGCCTACCTTTGCGTAACAGTAAATACAGAAACTAATAATGTTTTCTTCGTTTCTCTACGGTCTTTGCAAACATTTGATGACAGACTGGTTTATTCTCTTTTTTTTATAGCCAATTTTCTTTGTCTGACGACAAATTGTCAATTGAGATACTTGTAGTTTTTTTTTCCTAAGTTCTTTGAGGCAGAGAATTTTCTACAGCAATAAGTCTTTTCAGCTACTTTTTTTCTTTTTCACCAATGACTTCCTTTCGTCTATATTCTTTTCCTGGAGTTTTTGATTGCCAGCCAGATTTTATTTTTTTTCGAAGTTTTTTTTTAGATAGTAATCATCCGAAAAATATCTGTTCTGATTTTACATAACTTATTTATAACAAAATTTGAGCAACCATCCTTCAAAAGCTTTAAAATTTCTTTTAGGGTTTGAGGGTGGCCACGGTAGCCTAGAGGTCAAGGTATCGGATTTCGGTTAGTATGTCATGAGTTCGAGCCCAGTACCACTAAAGACCCGCCGTGTAAGGGAGCGATGCACGCTAAATCTGTCGAGAGCTCAAACATCCTCACGTTCATGTAGTGTGGTAATTAGGAGAGGTAGTGACAGCTCAGTTATCGTCCTCGTCACTTGACCATGGTTTACAATTACGAGGTCCGTCGCTAAAAGCCCTCGTGTAGCTGAACAGTGCGACGTTAATATTCACTCACTCACATTCGGGCTTGAGGATCTAATTTAGGAGCCATAATTTACTCCTACAATTAAAATTAGTTAGATTGGCAATTTAAATGTTTTATTTTTGAAATATAAAACTGGCAGTAAAGGGATTAAAACTTACCATAAATAGTTATATGCTCTTAAAATTTATCACACTAATTTGAATCAACCTGTAGAGAATCAACCCTTCCCCTCCAACCTAACTAGAGTATTATGAAGGCTCCTTTCTCGAAACTGAATTTAAACCTCAAGCGAGAGCCCTGCCGAAAGAGACGTCTGCTGAGGACAGTACTTGATGGTCCCGTATGCCCTTAAGCCTTCCGTCTACTGGCCATTTTGAATTCATAAATGAATTCAGTATCTCCTTGAATCTAAACTATTCCATTTATTAGGATGGAACAAAGCGCATTCAAAAAAGTACAAAAATAATGAGTTTCAGTTTTTTTCTCCGAACTGTTAGTTATGAATTTTCTCTTTTATTATATGAAGGCGGCTTAAAAATTCACAAACCAATTTATTTCAATCTCATATTGTTATTAGCTACAAGGTAATTAAAAGATGCTCTAACTTCATGCTGTGGCAGGAACAATTTCTATTGACTTTATCAAAATGTTTTACTGTCATTTATTCGTGTGGAGGACATATGTTTGGAGGCGCGTACTCTACTGTATTAAGGAAAGACTAGCACCGCACACATACTATTGAAGATCTGAATGATAACTGATGTAGGAGTATTCCACATATTCTAAGCCGGATGCAATAATTTTTTTTCTGACCAATAGATTTAAACTACTTAAATGACAATGAGTTGAGAAACAAAGCTACATTACACCAATCATATATAAACAATGAATTTCATCATTGCTTTCTCATTGTCAATTTCTTTTTAAAGAAAAAAAGTAGCTTGTGACTCTAGTTCAGTACTCTAGTTTCCTTAATTGTTCTTTCCATTTGAAATCTGATATATCAATAATTACATGATATATTATTTATAAAAGAAAGAATTAATGCTTCTTTTTTAAATTTATTTTTAATGTTACTCGGGTACATCTAATTTCAAAAGGTGATTTGATCAGAAATATTCCTTATAAAGTTGTTATACATATATTCTTTTTCTCTGTATTTTGTGGTGAAATATCTTAGCAAGTTTGGTGGACGGCGGAATTGAGTCTTTGATTTTAATTCCTCGAAGAACATCGAGAAGAATACTGTAGATTGCTACTTAGTATGGCGAACATCTCTTTAGAGTCCTAAAGTGGTATAGAAATAGATGGAAAGTGATAGAAATTATTCCCTCAGTCACAAAGACACACAGGGACAAAAATGCTTTTACTCAGTTTCAGAAGGATAACATGAATTATTTGAAATATCTTTGTACAAGCTATGATGGATTACACATACGAGGTGTTGTAGTTATGGCCAAAAAATGAGAAAAGACGCAAAGCAAAACGATTGTACCATGAGCAATTTCCAAGACTCATCTTCAAGCCATCTTACCTTCGCAAGTGTTGGTAGAAGACAGCTTGAAAACGACTCGTTTGCTATTTCAAATGCAGGGATAAGACGTCCTCGAAACGTGAGGCAGCCATAAAGGGAACAGCTTGTTTTGGACAGATTTGGATCAGCTCCTTCCATCATCTACCGTATGGCAAAAACGGGTGCATGTTAAATGCATAAGGTGCAGACCCTCAAGTTGATGTTCTGCAAAAGTTTGGAGAGTGGAGTGGCAAAGCTCAGGTGTCAGGTGTTGGCCGTGGCTGAAAAACTTGATATTTGTTGTCAATAATTCTCATGTTGCTTCAAAGCGAGGTGTTCGTAATCAGTCAATCCACAAATAATTGAGCGGTAACTGTCGGTATAGGTGAATGTCAGAGTGCAATGTGGAGTGCTCCACATATAGAAAGTATATTGTCCTTTCACGCTCAAAAGGTTAAATGTTTAAGTTCTAAAGACTTCCCACGCAGTCTAGACTTGTTCAGGAGGAAAGTTGGCAATCTTTAGTTTCTTACACTATTGTTATTCATTAAAAAGGCCTAGTATACTATAGGAAATATTTTCAAAACTTGGAATGAACATATCTGAGGTGAAAGCAATCTCTACATAAATTCACCTTGTGTAAATACCAGGAGAGATTTTCTGTCAATTCAGAAAGAATGTATCATTGGTAATACGCTGGTTGACCCTCATCTGTTACCAGAATGCTTGCCAGTAGTACAGTACTGAGTCTTCATAGATCAAGTGCTTCCCACTTGTTTTGCGCTCTGCCCCGCAGATCACACAAACATAAGGTTCATGGACAATGTGTGTGGAGCCACTGCTCACTTTTGCACTACTGTCCAACGCGTCCTAATTGCCACATATCCAGCACGAGGAATTGGATAGTGTGGACCTGTAGCTTGGTATCAACAGTCCACATATCTAAGCCCACGAAACTACTGGCGGAGGCACGTGAAAAAATAAGTGACATGAAAAAATCGTCTGTGTGTAGCTCGGAAGATACGAGTAACGTATAGAGAATCGCTATAACAAGAGACAGGATTAACTCGACACTAAGAGTCCTAGAGAAGGTGCCCCATTCTCTCATTTTCTAGTGTGAATTGATTGTGCAACGCCATATTTGAACGCCAAATTAAATATTTATTTTGAGTCTCTTCCAGAGGTCAATAAATAAATTTTCACGTCGTCTCTGCTTTTCTTTCAATTTAATTTTTGCTTAGTCAAATCTGTGACACTAGATTTCATAGTAAATATTGCTCGTCTTGTTAGATATAATTACCACCTTTCTTATTTTGTCAAACCCCTTTTTGAACTCTCTCTCTCTGTATATATATATACTAAAAACTAAACAGATACTAAAAACTTTAATACTATAAAAAATTCAAATAAAATAGAAATTAGACACTTCCATACACATGGTTTTGAAAATGCTGTGCGCAATATTATTAAAGTTATGTAAAGATAGACTATGGTGGGAAAATTTCTACATTAAGTATTATAATACAATTTATCCTTATGGACTAAATGTATTATATCTAGGAAAAAATATTCTTAATGCTATTAAACAAAATTCTCAAGATTATTATTACAGTAAAGAAATCAAAAGACTAATAAAAGAAAAACTAGAGGTAATAGGATTAAAAGGTTAAGCAGAGACAAAATGTTATTTCAAAAGGTATTAGTGATATATGTAATAGTTTCGAGAACAATTTTAATATGAAGCACATTAAATCTTTCATGTTTGGATTAAGTAAGACAGAAATATGTATTACGGATAATATACTAAATTCAGATAAATTTATAGATAGTCATGCTTATTAACATATCATAAGAGACATTCTCAAATTTCTGAAGCATAAACATAAAATAAAAGTCAATGTAAATAAAAAATATCAAACAGAATATTGTTATTATTATATATGAATAAATCTTAAGATAATATTAATTTTTCTAGCATTTTTAAAAAGCACATGTCAATTTTCCCAATTCAAAATATCACTGTTAAAAAAAAAGGCTTTTAAATATAATAAAAAATAGGTAGATCAATTTTTAACTATAATGCACCTATCAAGCAAGAAAATTTAATATGTTATTGTAATGAATTTAAAGAATTCAAAGATAATTATCACCAACATGTTATTACTGGTGATCTCAATAGTGTAAAAGACAATAACCTTAGAAATATAATGAATAAAGGTACTGGTTTTTTAGACTTATGATTTCCAATAATAATAAAATTATCAAAAATCAGTTATATAATGATATTGAGCAATTCATTTACAAAATTGCTATTAAATATAGTATGCCTATAGAGGCATTCACAGAGTTTAAATGTAACATTACACAGCAGATTACTAAATATAACTTTAGTATAGATAATAATATTAAAAATCAGATTAAAAAATTACAAACTAAATTTATTATAGTTTATATTGATAAAGTGCCTGGAAATTTTGCCTTCATTTGTAAATACTATTATAGTTTAATGCTCAACAAACATTTTGAAAATAATACAGCTTTTATTAGGTCATCAATTTCTGATAGACAAATAAATAATCGAATTTTGGCTTTTCATAAACAATTAAAAATACAAATTAATAATAATTTTAAATTTCCACATGTATTTCTTACTCCTAAATTTCATAAAGATCCAGTTAAGTTTAAAACAGTTACTAATGGTTTTAATACATATATATATATCAGCAAATCAGGCAAAATTCTACATGAAATGTTACAAGATACAATAAATAATCTAAAAACTTCAGCCATTCTTAAAAATAGTACAGAACTTATTGCACAAATTAAAGATAAAAATATATTTTCAGTATTTAGTTTAGATTTTGAAGATCTTTTTAACTCAATTAACATTGATGATATGATAAAAACACTAGTAAAATTACATACAGATAATTTGTTTAAAAATGTCAAATATGATAGATTTGGTTCTCTACTTAGATTAGTTCTAAAAGAGAATTATGTTTATCGTAATGGTAATTATTATCAACAGATTAAGGGTCTACCACAAGGTGACCCAGCTAGCAACTGTCCTGCCAATTTATATTTACATTATTTTGAAAATAGTTTCACAGACAACTTAGAATGTTACTTTTTTCGTTATATAGATGATATAATCATTTTTGGCAAGCAAGACAACTTTAAACCTAATAATAATTTTTATCCACAATATCTTAATTTAATACAGACAAATAGTAACAGTTATGAAGCAAATTTTCTTGATATAGAAATTAAATTAAAAGATAATAAAAGAGTTACTAATATTTATGATAAACGAGAAGACTTTAATTTCAATATTATAAAAGTACCGCATTGGGAGAGTAATGTGCATGTATCTATATTCAGAAATATTGTTCTTAATTACACACTACGCAATAAATTTCTAGTTTCTAATAAATCAGAAAAAATAAAAAACTATAAACATTTTACTAAATACTGTTTAATTCAAAACTACCCAATTAATTTTATAAATAGATATTTAAATAAAGAAATTCTAAATAGTAAGGATTAAATTTCCACAGTTTTAACAGGTTAATATTATAGATTTATTATTCTTCCTAGATAGTTTTAAATACTCCCGATTTTTAGTTTTAGATAAAATTACTTTTTTAAATTTTATTATAACTTTTAAATCATATTAAGAGTCTCTACGATTATGGTAGTATGTTTACAATTCTTATTTTATTATTTCTATTCTTTTCATACTTTTGCTAAGTGTTATTTTTCAGCCATTGCTTTGTTTTGAAATTGTATTTGGGTCCAGAATCTGGCAATAACTTGTTTATTGTACTTAGATTTAGAGTGGCTCTGCATTTCAGTACGCAATATTTAGGTAAGTTACCTTTTTCTTATAATGGATTTAGATTTCCTATCCATTATTTCCAATTGGTATTTGCTCGGTATTGTTAACAGAAAGGGGGAAGGTTGGCTGGCCAAAAAACATGTTCAACCCCACTTTTATATAGAGAAATTTTTTTAAGGAAAATATTTTTGTATACAAGCTGTTCTAAGTCAGCAATGTTGATAATACTGAAGCATCCATTCTTTTATATTTTTATATTTTACTCTGTTATTTCAATTTTTCATATCTCCTTTTAAATTCTGTTGTCTGGTTATCTAGCAATTGCTATTCTTTTAAGTATTAATCATGTTAATTCATCTCTCTCTGGTAGAGAAATTTTGATTATATATATATATATGTATATATATGCGACGTGAGTAAACACTCACTCCGGATCTTGTGAAACTTAATATGTTTCAATTCACCTTTATGAATAGCATACGAAAAGATACACCGCTTGGTTACAAAGGGGCTTCGGTTATCTGTAACAGGAGAGTCCTCTGCGGCATAACAACATAATAAACAATAGCATGACTTATAAGAATATAAGATTTTAACGTAAGAGAGTTCCAGATTCTTTATGAAACCCACACATTTATATATATATACAGGGTGTCCAGCCTTAATGTGACCCAATAGCTAATTCCCGAACCGATCGGTTTAGATATGTACTTCCAATTTGAAAAATGTTTTAAAAAAGGTAAAGAATGTTTTTACGTGCTTTTCGAACCAAAAAACCTATTTAGAAAAAAATCACAAAAACTTTAATTTTTATACGGTCCTTATATTTAAGAAAAGATGCAGTGCACAGAAACAAAGTAAACTCAAAAAGTTTCATTTTATTACGATAAAAACTGGCTGAGTTATGGAACTTTCAAAATCTTACATTTCTTTAATTTTCCTGGGCCATTTTCAAGAGGCTAGTAAGGGGCCATCTCCAAAGTGAAATTAATTGGAACTCTGCCAGGAAACTTTCGCTCTTGCACGTCACTCTTATGTAAATCATTTTTAAATTTAAAAGTACATAAATTACCTTAATAATACAATAATTAAGTTCTTAATAAATAAAATTTATTCTGTACATGTTAAATATAGACAAAATAAAACATTTTGGACGAAGAAAACATTTCAAAAGCAGTTCCAAAAAATAGACTTATTTGCTGCGGCTTCAGACTGATTTGCTGCGGTACTGCCATGGCGATTATTAGAAATCTGTTGTGTAGTCGCTAGCAATTGCATACAGCCGTATTCTGAAATTACGAATTCTAGTACGGGAGAACGAGATGTATACAAATGAAGAATACTGTGAAATGGTACAGTTGTATGAGTGTAATCGAAATAAGAGAGAGGCGGCAAGACTTTATGCCATTAAATTTCCCAGTCGAAGACATCCATCTTATTGTAGAATTGCCCGTGCTATTCAACGCTTGTATAAAACTGGGAGTTGTCATAGACGTATTCCTTTGTCTCATGCCACACCTTCAAGCTTGCGGAAACCCGCTGAGGATGTTTTAGGATATGCCCTGGCTCATTCTGTGAAAGTAGTGTCCGGATTATTAGCAAGGCTTGTACCTACTCAAAATCGACTGTGTGGAACATATTACATACGTACGGCCACTCCTAATCGTCCAGTCCTGGACTGGAAGTCATGAAAGGACAGAGAGAGTTCGAAGTGGAAAGAGTCGTGAAAGGAGAGGTTTTGGACTTAAAAAATTTTTGAGGGCCACCGGAAGAGGGCGCTGTTGCGGCGAGTTGGAGGAAGTCGTGAAAAGAGAGAGTTGGAAGGAAAGTCAGGAAAACGCGACATTGTGGACTTCAAAATTTTTGAGGGCTACCGGTAGAGGGCGCTGTTGCATGCGGCCCGTGTTGAACACACTGGATGAAAATCCAGATTTTTTTAATGAAGTTTTGTACAAAATTCTGTATTCTTTTGCTGCTATTTGTTAAAATAAGCTGTTTTAATCTTTTCGGTACAAGTTGTTTTCCTTTAATTTAACTTTTATTGTTTGCCATACAGCGATACAAATTGTCAAGCTATGATGTTTACTACGATGTTTTAATATTACTATGATGTTTTTCTTTTGCTCTTTCTGTAGATAGTGAATTTCTGTTCTCTAAACTCAGTTTATGTACGACCCCCTTTTCTGAGCAATTAAAATGCTTCAATTTTATGTAGGCATAACTCGGTCAGTTTTTATTGTAATAAAATTAAACTTTTGTGTTTACTTTGTTTTTGTGTGCTGCATCTTTTCCTAAATATAAGTGATAAGACCTGGGGACCGTATAAAAATAAATTTTTGTAATTTTTTTCTAAATGGGTTTTTTGGTTCGAAAAGCACGTAAAAACATTCTTTACCTGTTTTAAAACATTTTTCAAATTGGAAGTGCATATCTAAACCGAACGGTTCGGGAATTAGCTATTGGGTCACATTAAGGCTGGACACCCTGTATATATATATTCTGTCACCAGGGAAAAATAGTTATTGCAGCACTCATGTGGTAAGTCTTTTTATCTAATATTCTAGTAATTATTATAGGCTATAATATGATCGTTTTATATTAATAGATTATGGTTTTATTTGTAATATTAGTTAAACTTTTCTTGACATTTCTTACTTTTCCTATGGCCCATAGTATTGGCAAACACAAGTGAAGGTGTTGGCTAGCCGCAAAACTTTGTTTAAACCTGCAATCCTGGTTTCTAAGGCCAGGAATTTGCAATAGTACTACTGTGGCTAAGACTTCACACACACAGAGCACCCACCCCACCATGTAAAAGGGTTGATACTCCGTTAAATCTGTTGCGACTCAAAGTTCTGTTATCGCCGTGTTGCGAAAATTTAGAGAGTGGTGTCCATCGCCACACTTAACCGAGGTTCAACATTACGAGGTCAGTCACCAATAGCCCTCAAGTAGCTTCAATAATACTCCTTATTTTGGCCCTTTCTCATTTTAAATTGACACAATAACAGATGCACTTACAGAAGCTAGTAGAGTTCTCCAAATGTTACACTTAGAATTGTATTTTTAAATTTGCTTCTCGAAAACTTATAATGTTGGAAAATTTAATTAATTATAATTTATTTATTTTTTTAAATTTCGTACTTGAATTTAATACTTTTGAAATAATTGAATGTAATATTTTTCCCATTTTTTATTCAGAAATTTGGATTAAAACTTACAAATATCCATTAAAACTAAAACCAGTAGTGAACACAGACTACTTTCTTGGGAAGGGTTAAAAAAAAGAAAACATGAACGAAAGCGTCGAGACGTAATCTTAATGCTAAAAATTAAGAATGAGGGGGAGTCTACGAGAGGGGTTTGAATCTTTGTCCCCCCCCCCTCTTGTGTACTCCACTTATTTAGACCAATTTCGGTATTGCTACGTGCATTTAGTCATTGAAAAGAGTTAAATAACTTCTTAAAGTATTCATAGATCAATTCAGCTTTTACTTTCTTTTGCGATCTACAAAGTTATTAATTATTTACTGAATTTCAAAAAATGTTAATATTTACAAAATCTAATGCTCTGAAGATAAATATACTTGAAAACTGAAAGTGAATAAATGAACAAAGATCACGGAAAGAAAGAAATCAATAGGGTTTGTAGCCCCGGGATTTAAATTTTGTCTGAATTATATTTTGAATTTTTTTCAAAGTATTGTGAATCTGACATTACATTTAATGTATCTTATTTACTTATTTTGTACTGTATACGTTTAATGTGTGTGAGTTTCCTGATGTGTTGAACTTAGAAGGATTTGAGGCGGGTATGTATGTTAAATCTTGAAATTTGATATGTTTTCTACTATTTCCTTCTGTAACTTTCTCCCCATCGCGAGTGGGGTCAGAAAACGGACATTTATCCCACCCACAGGATGTTTGGTGTCAGCTAACTTGAAGGGGGACAGAGGCAATTAGAATTTTTAAAAGATATATAGCTGCAAGAGATGTTTTATTTTACTTTTCTGAATCTGCTCTCATTTTTGGTGCGTGCACTGATTTTGAAGTTATTTTTCTCAAGCACTTAATACAATTATTATTTTTAAAGTGTTATTTTTATAATTTATTAAAAGTTTATTATACATTTTTTGTATTATTAATTAACAAAGGGCAAGAGTCATAATGTTACAGTCACTCAAAATCCTAACAATGAGAGGTTAAAGCTCGAAAGAGCTAGGCACTCTGTGGTCATCCACCCAACGAATTATATTTGACTGTAGTTACTTGAGATTCAAATGAATTTTTGTGATCTCTACCATCAACAGACTCATTTTCGAATAAATTGGCCTGATGAAGTTAGTCCAAATCAATCGCTTACATTTAGCTCGTATGAAATAGCAACAGGTAATTATGCTTTTAATTTTGAATTATGATGTATTTTTTAAGATATAAATTAATATACAAATACTGTAGTACCTCCTGTAATATACACTTTGAATCGCCATCGCTTTGAAAATGGACCTTGTGTATTTACCTCTCATTTAAGGAAATCTATTTAAGTTAGGGTTTGGAGCCCCGGGATACCAGTATTTTTTAAAATCCCGGGATTAAAATAGCTAATCCCGAGATTTAATTTTTGCCTAAACTATGTTTCGAAATTTTTATCTCATTAAATTTTATATAGAGAGCTTCCACTTCCAAAACGATACATTGCGCAACATTCATTGCTATTCTCCAGTAATAAAAAAAGATGTGACTTATTTGTTTGATATGTTTAGAATAAATTTTGATTTTTCTTTTCTGAATCATCTATCATTAATAATTTTTCTGAATTATCAGTTTAAGTCAATATAAGGGATGCGTTTTTTTTATATTTATCTCTCTCTTTTATATATCAAGAGAAAAATTTATAGTTATATCATTTTATTATTATAAGTAAATTCTTATAAGCTGTTATTGCTGTTTGGAGCAGCGAAAAAGTATTTCTTCAAAATTATTTCTGAATATTTAAAGTTTGTGAATTAACTCATTTATAGGTGAGTTAATCAATGTTTTCTTCTTTTTTTAATAAGCAGAGAGATAAATTTAGTAATATTATTTTGTTAGATTATAAATATATTTTCAAATTACATTGCATGTATTAATATTTAGATGTTGTTAAAAATATATTTCGAAAGGATATTTTTTGAGGAACCTAAAAAACAGAAACTTATTGGACTGTGAAATATACAATGTATTTATTACTATTATTTAAAAAATTGAAGTCTGTTTTTTGAGTATTTTTTTAGAGTTAATTTTAGTGTTATTATGATTAATTTCTAGTGCTATATATTAATAGTATTTTTTTAAAAAAAAGAAAAGTATATATATTTTTTATGGGAGTTGTATAAGTAGAAACATTTTTTAGATTAAAATTTATGTAAATCCATTCTATCATTTGTACGTGCTTTGTACAGGTATATGTGAGCTTGTCGGAAAAAAGGTTCAGTTCAGACTTCATAATTAAAGTTTTGAAAAATCTACTTCCCTAGAATGTCATACCATGCAGTTATCAATTCTAAATATAATAAACATAAAAAATAGTATTTCATTGAAAATAAAAAAATAGGGGCTTTTTATCCTGCTTTAAACTTACAATAAGATTTTGGAAAATCTCAAACATATCGATTTTCAATTCAAATAGGTCAATTTTAAATGAATTCAAACTGTACTATTTTTAGTGAATACATTATGTACTATTTTGTATTTGTTTTTTTATAATAAATTAAGTTTTGTTTAGATTTGTTTCAATAAATAATAATATTAAATCAATTTTTTAATTATATTTTTAGTTTTATTATGTAATTTCAACCATGCTAATGTGCGAGTATTTTTCATAAATAGTTCAGTCGTAATCCCGGGATTTGGATAATGTAATCACGAAATCCCGGGATTGAAAATATAGCACGGGATTGCAAACCCTAGGAATCAATGACACGAATTTCGAAATAAGAACATATGGTGTTGCAGAATATTGGTTAAAATGTCGTGTATGCTTCATTAGATAATGCAAAAGGCAATTAAATATTAATAATTAAAATAATAATGCACCAGAAGGGATTTACTATAAAGCCGAAATTTTTTGTACACTACATCATGCAGGAAATTCATTTGTCTTGAAGAAAAAACTTGTGTAGAGAAATAATACAAAACTTAAATCAGAAACCATCTTACTCTCATAGTCCATGCTTTTTACCTTTCCTATTTTTTTAACTCTTTTTCCCCTTGTTGCGTGTGTGTGCTGCTCCTTTTCTACATTCATACTTCGAACCATAGTTTAAACTACATTGCTTGATTCTGCGAAACATTTGTTTCACTTTGTGCGCATCATATTTTGGCATATACTCGTTTATCTTTGCTACGCTTGACGACAAGTTGACGGTAGGCTCAATCCCTTTGAGACCTTGTCTCTGGTCTACTGGGTTTACTGTATACCTTCTGACAATAAAGAACAAGATGAAGTCCTGTTGGATTTGTTGTTTTCGTACTTTTAAACTGGGATATGCTACCCACACAATCATCTTCGAAATTTTTGCAATTGTAATATAGTAGTTTTTTCGAAAAACTGCATTTCTCATTCCCCTTGATTTATGAAGGTACTTTTATTATGTCTTTTGTGAATTGAGTATCAGCATGCAAAAAACAAAAATATTTATTTTGATAAATTGAAATTTTTAATTATTTCTAGTTAATATTTATAAACGCATTAGAAAGTCAACTATTAATTAATTTTAATTTTGCGCAGCAAAACAGTTAGGGGAAGGGGATAAAAAGTAATAAATAAGTAAAACCTTCTCTGAAATAAGTAATTCCTTCCCAAACATTGTCAAGGTCCTTTTATTGCATTCCAAAGGTTTTGGAATAATTTTATGGATAGGTAGTGCTCGGAAGATGGTACGTTGGAAAGACGTATGTATATATCCAACGCAATGAACGCTTTGGCTGAGTGAGACGTTTATATAAGAGGTGACACTTAAAAGGTTTATGTCGTATTGTAGCTTTAGTAACAAAGTATAGCATTATTGAATTCAATGTATTCATTGTTATTGTATGGAGGGGGAGGGGCGCGATGAAAATTAAGATTGAATATTGGGTCGCAGATATTGAAAGTTTGAGAAGCACTGTTGTAAAAAATTTATGACAAATAAATACGTTGAAAAAACTAAAATAATTTGCATGCAATAAATTATACAGAGAACCCAATTTTTTAAAAAAATATGTATTGAGTGACTGAGAGTTCGTACGATAAAGCAACAAGAGGGTTATTGGTGACGGACTTCGTAATTTAGAACTTTTGTCAAGTGACTAGGACGACACCTGATCTGGTACATCTTTCTCCTAACTACAACACCACATCACACCAACTGCAGGACATTGAGCCTCGAAAGATTTAACATGCATCGATCCCCTTCTATACGGTGGATCTTCTGCGGCACTAGATACGTACTCATGGGACGCCAGCCACAAGTCCGTGACCTTGACCCATAGGCTACTACGGCAACAAGAAAGATATTGAAGTCAAGTAACAGCTTAAATTATATTGGCGCAAAAAAAGTTCGCGATTGACCTTTTTACTTTGATCTTTAAAACTAAACAAAAGCTGTTGTCTACGGACCTCGTTATTTCGATCGGTCAAGCGATGAGTGCGACACCTGCAACAGCCCTTCTCTCACCAAACGTCCACATCATATCAATGTAAAGACTTTGAGCCTCGACAAATTTAATACGCATCAGTCCCTTGACATGGCGGATTTCAATCGCATCTGAGTTTGACAGAAACAACACCGGCCACGAGTTTGCGTTCATGACCATTCGATTACCCAGGCCACACAATTGTTTCGAAAATTGAAAAAATAAAAAAGTCACTTCTGTGAACTACACTGAAGATAAAATTATTTATGTGATACGAATGCAATCTCTGCAAAATGTAAGAGATATTATGGCAAGGTCGTTGTTCATTTTTACCCATGTGTGTGTGTTAAATTCATCTCATTATTTACTTTTTAATGTCCATGACAATCGATAAAGACCATCTAATGCAGTGTGAGATTAAAACACTAATTACCCAACTTGCTTAATTTAACCTTTATTCAACACACTGTCAAAACCCACTTGTACTCTCATGTATTTTTAACACGCTTTTATAAGTTTCACTTGCATGTAACGGAATCTTAGAACTCGATTTTTACCCACTAAAAAAAGATCAGATTCTTCGAAATTTCGCACACTTGTCAAGGACCGATGACAATACAATAATTTCATAATTTTGTTCCATCGTCCATTTCAGGATCGTCAGGAAAAAGGATAATCAGATTTGGCGACAATCCCACATACTTTTTCCAGATTTGGCGACAATCCCACATACTTTTTCCAGATTTGGCGACTTGTTGCATATATAATTTTTAAATTTGGCGACTAGTTCCATATACCATTTTCAGATATGGCAACTAATTTCGCACATCATTTTCAGATTTGGCGACTAATTTCAGATTTAGCGACTAAAAGAATAAGGTGTAACCCTAAAGGGAGTGTTTTGAATTTATAAATCTAATTATATGCATGTATAAAATACACTTGCGTTAATAGAAATAAAATAAACAAAAAAAAAGTGTTCTGTATCTGAGAAAGTGGAGGTTGGGTGTGTGTTAGCAATTACAAACCATAATATAAACATTTTTCTGAAAATGAAAATAAAAATAAAAAAGGCTCGTGCATGAGAAAAAAATAGTTTATGTTCTGACAGCTAAATATTTTTTATTTTTATGAAGCAATACGCTTAGAAGTGATGATACGAATTAACATTATAGCAATGCGTTAAAAAGGGGATAATTTGATTGACTCTTAATATTACCATGTTTTTTTCACTCTCTTTCTTGAATGTCTGTCCGGGTGGAATTTTGTAATTGATTTTAAACTGTATGACTTTCCGTTGAGTTAGAGACTTGAAATTTGGACCACAGCTCAGTAGTGGATCACAGTGCGTGAAAATGTGAAGAAAAAAAAAACGAAAAGAGGAATATTGTACTTTTTGTGGTACTTTAAAATATTTTTAACACGCTTTTATAAGTTTCACTTGCATGTAACGGAATCTTGGAACTCAATTTCCCCCCACTTAAAAAGCTCAGATTCATTCGAAATTTTGCACACTTGTCAAGGACCGATGACAATACAATAATTTCATAATTTTGTTCCATTGCCCTCATCAGGATCGTCAGGAATAAGGATAATCAGATTTGGTGACAGTTCCACATACTTTTTCCAGATTTGGCGACTTATTGCATATATTATTTTTAAATTTGGCGACTAGCTCCATATACCATTTTCAGATATGGCGACTAATTTCATACATCATTTCCAGAATTGGCGACTAATCCACGGATGATGATTTCAGCTCCACAATATCCGGTCTTTCAGGCTGGATGCAGTCAAAGGGACGTACCAAACTAGATGCTGGGCGTAAAGGCCAATCTCTGAAAGACGGCTGTAGACTGTTTGCCTGGAAATTCTTCCTTTAGACTAAGCAGTAAAGTCACAAACAAGCTGAGGAGCCATTGCCCGCCTAGGTCGTCGTTTGCTAAATGCCAAGTTGCGATCCTGTGCAGATGTCGATACCCTGTGGAGGACTTAGCAGATCATTCTGGTGACAGTACCACTTGTTTAGAATTAATTCCATAACCGGAAGACCACCTTTTTTCGGCCCACTTGTAACCATCGAGCCACCTCCTCTTTAGACTAGCCAGCTTCAAGTCTCTCTATCTCAAGGAATAATCGAGGGGGGGGGGGAGTGCCAGCTCAGGTGTCATCCTCATCCCTTGGCCATGGTTCAAAATTACGATGTCCATCACCAAAGGCCCTCGTGTAGCTGAACAGTGTGACGTTAATACGCTTCACTCACTGAAGTCACTCACTTACTTTAGGAGCCAACTAATCGATTATGAAATGTCATTATCACTGCAAACAGATCAACTTGTTTGTTTTAATGCAATATTCACAAAACTGGAGGCAAAATTCCCATATGCGTGAACGGCTTTTTAATCCAGTAGTTCTGCAAAAGCTAATTCTAAATATTTTTTCTTGAACTGAAGTTTGATATTGTATAGTACCCGTTTTCAAAATATATAAAATAAAATTCTATTTGTTTTACTGCAGGCATTTTAAAATTATGATGAAAAACATGTTTGTGACCTTAATTTTGGACATGAGTATACATCTTTCCAAAAACACTTGATAATTTATATGAGAACACACTGATATGAGAAAATAAATGTACTTCTAAAGCATGTGATAAAAATTTGTTGTATAAATAAATCGGGATGTATATATCTTCAGTATACATAGTTCATAATTTGTAACAAAAAGATATTTTACATACAAAAAGAACGACTCAATGGATTACTTTGTGATAATAGTCAAATGTAGTTAAAATTTAAATATATTTAAGATACATTAATGTTCCTTGAATATACTGTTTCTCTTATATAAGTATTTGAAAGGCTTCTTTTTTTTATCAAGTAATTTTATTGAAGAGAAAATAATTACATTAGAAAAGTTTAGTACATTTTCTAAAGGTGATAAAGCACTAAGTATGGATACAGATTATAAAGGAAATAATTATAAAAATTCTAAAGAAATCTACTTAAGAAAATACCGTTTTTCAGGGGATGTCTTTTCAAAAATTTATTGAGACCCTAGTATCCTAGTGGTCAAGGTCACGAATTTTTGGCCATAGTTGTCGAATCGTGGACTCGAATCCTGATACCATTGAAAACCTGCCGTGTCAATCTATCGTGCACGTTGAACCTGTCGTGGTTCAAGTTCCTCACGTTGATGTGGTATGGCAGCTAAGGGAGTTGAATGCCGGCTCAAGTATCCTCATCACTTGACCAAGTTTAAAAATTAAGAAGTCCGTCAGAAGTAGCCCTCAAATTGCTTTAAGCGGGAAATTAATATACACTCACGTACTAAAACACATTTAACCATTATTTGGAATAATCACAAAATTCCACATTTTGAAATCCTTCATTAATTCTTATTCGTCCCATAGACTAAAGTTTCAGAAAATGGCGTTCGAAGATGGCGAACATCATATTTAAATCGTATTTTCAATAATTTTTCGATACATTTTTGCAATGCATTTTTTATATAAGACCATTTACCTTACAAAAAATTACTTTTAAAGTTTTTTAATATAAAAATTTGGTCATTTAAATTTTTTTTACACTGAATATTTTTATCTTTTTAACATTCTCTCTTTTGATCTTTTCACGTGAAAATACTCCCATTTTGAATTATCTCTACAAAAGGATAATCTTTTAAATACCATTTATTTTCTCTATGTGATTTTTGTGCATATTTATATGCGTATATAAATTTTGTTATAAATTCCCCAATCAATTTTTGCCTGAAATAAAAACTAATAAATAAAGATAACTTTTTTTTTCTAATCGAAAAAACCTTCAACTCCATTAGAAGAATAGCAAAAATTTTAGGCATCTCTTGAGCAAACACCATACCCTTATATTATTGTTCGTTCAACAAGATGTCATATAACAGCTCCAGTCGAATAAAACATTAAAGTTCCTGTTTTCAAGTTCTTTCTACCCAAGTAAACAAGGCGTACCATTCGTATATTTTATTCTAAATAAATAAAAACACAAATAAATATCGAATGGAAAACAAATTCAGTGTAATATAATACTTGTATAGAAACGACATGATCTTCAACACATTTTTGAAACGTTCTTTATTCCGGATTTCGAAATCGAATCAAAAAAGATAAAAAAAAAAGCATGAAACTCGCTTCGAAGCTCTCAAATATAGAAAGGAAGAATTTTCTATTCCTTTGTGTTTCCTGGAAAATGAAAATACAAAGTATTGCTCATCTCATAACTTTTTTGAAATAGATATGAGCCTCTTCTTTGGAGTAATTCCGGGGGACTCCAGCCTTTCAATTATTTTGCATTTTCTCGCATTCCATAGTGATTGTATTGCAACTGTATAGTGTTATTTATCTCCACATATGACGAGTGCATGTGTGAATTTGACTTCTAGAAAAGTATTGTTGTTGGTTTTAACAATGTTGGCAGTAGCACTCACTTTTTTATTTGATTATTTTTATATTAAATAAATTCACTGAATAATTCGTCCATAAACCAAAACAAAAATTTACCAACAGTGGAAGAAACTTCAGACTTCTATAAGGTTATGCATACACACACACACTCATATATATATATATATATAACAAAAGGAAACACGCGTGTCTCCCTTTTTCTCTGAGTGTGTTATTTAAGCTTTTAAACTCAACGCAGCCTGTCGTATATTTAGGCGTATTACGCAAAACCGGCGTATCACATGCACCAATACTTTCAAAATGTTTTTTTTTTTTTACTTTTTAGGTATAATCGTCAAATAACGCCCACTTATTTTTTACGAAGAAACCTGAAATGTAAATGTACATTGCTCTTACCTTATTAAGTCATTTGTTCGAAGTATTATCCCAGGCTTTTGAACAATGGTATGCTTCAAAATTTACACCATTAAAGCAGAAGAAAAGTGGAAGGAGACAAATTTTATAAGGTATTTCATTGGTAAAAGTTTATAAGGTATGCTATTCTTTTAAATGAACAGTATTTGGATATATGTAGAAATCTAATTCTTTTATACTCATCTTTGCTTTATTTTTCAAGCTACCTCACACCCGTTATTTGCGCGCTTATTTTATGAGTTAAAAGGACGCGCTTTATAAGCCAGATTAAACCGTAAATATTGTTTTTAAATGAGCAAATTGTCGCTTCTATACTAATATTCTTAAGAAAACCTAATATTTTTTTTAAACCTTAAGTGCTTTTATTGAATAATTCATAATTAGTACATCAAATAAACACAACATATTTAAGTTAAAATGTATTCCAAATGTAATTTTTGTTACGTCACACACTTAAAATAATTATTTTCTATTAACTATGTCCTTAAAAACAGGATCTTATTCTGTCAAATGTTTACTACCTTATTACATAGGATTAACCTTAATGATTCATTGGATTGTTTATTTACAAGTATACGATGAACAAAGGCGAGTGCTGCATAAAAAAATGCTAAGTTTCTGGTACATACTACAAAAGTTCAATGTATGCGCCCTTGATTATCTATATATATAGTACACATTCCAATGATAATCCAGTTTTGTTCATACGTTCAGGGGTACGCTTCAGTCAGTGATGTTCAGTTCTTTTATGCAGATTGTATTCTACAACGACCTCTTCTTTCTTAAGTCGCAAGCAACAAAGGACAGGAAGAAAAGCTCTTAGCGAGTGGCCCGAATAGGGATCCCTTTTCATCCCAGCTATTTGACGCGTGTACTCCGGACACGAAGGTAGCCAGTTCAAATCATCCAATCCGAAACAGCAAAGCCACCATGGATCTACCTCCCCTCCTTCACTAACAGCTCGGCCGAAGTGATGATTCAGGGTTTGAATACTGGATTGCGACACAGCCTACCGTTACTGGTTGATAATGCATTCATTCCATGCAGAATCTAGCAAAAAGACACCCCCAATAAATCACGACTAGAGATTCAAATGGCAACTCTCACGCGTCAACTAAAACCTCCATCTCTACAAGAGACTGTCCACAACGTCAACGGAAAAACTTTCCAATGACACTCAGGCTTACTGGAGATGTATATCAATTGCAGTAATGACTGGAAAAACAACCTTGTCAAAGTACCACTCAAAAAGTTCATCAACGACAAAAACAACTTTCTTCTCTTGGAAGGGGGTAGGTAGCGACTCCTTCTTCTGCAATTCACAAACAACAAAGGACAGGAATAAAAGCACTTCACAACCTACTGTCGAAATTGCAGTGCACGATAAAGCAGAAGACAAGAAAAAGCTTGGATCCGACCGATTTGATGGTGCGGAAAGAGAGCGAGATTTATGAAATGTTACAATTTATATTGTATACTAACTGTACCCTGCCACGCGTTGCTGTGGCTCAGTCCGGTTAAAGAGAAAGCATGTGTTTTCAGTATGTTTAAATATTTGCATTGGTGGTATGATTTTCTATAAAAAAAAATGTATAGATATATATACACAAAACTTTACTTAACTGATATAATTTGTAATTTGTTAACCAAACACTTGAAGTTATTGCAACTTATTTTTGTCCTTATGTTATGAGTTTAAATTTATTTACATTGTATTCATAGTGGAGACCTCAAGTTTAAAGACAAACTTTAAATGGATCTACTCTGGATTCCTCGAGGGTAATGGGTAAGTTTTACAATGCTTATGGATATTTCTGTTAAATCAGAGGTGTGTTCACAAATGCACATTTCTCCAAACAATATAATTTGGAAGCATGAATTGTATTTCCTGATGTTACATAGGGAATGTTTTGATTCTGCAGTATATCTAGCAAGCAAAGTTTTTAATGGCTCTGGTGGTTCTCCAAGTTGAGGCAGTTTAATTTTTCCAGTAGTACAAAACATTCCTTTTGTTTCTGCCTTAAATTTCAGAGCATTGCAATAAGGATACACTTTAGTCATTGTACTAATGAGAACATGCTGACTCAACCTATAATCTCCACTAGGTTGTACCAGAATGCAAGGTGACTGTTATTGTGTGATTGCTCATCACAAAATCATGTTTGATGCTGATGTGCTGTTTCTGGTTGACCCTTCGCAGCCTACTGTGTTCCTTTTGTTAAAAACAGAGCAGATCTGATGATGAAAAACATAAATGCTGTGGTCGTAAATGTGCATCCTCAAGCCAGGCTGCCTGTTGCTGTGCTGCGCCCTCAGCATCTGTTTATGCCATTCTTTGTCTGATTTTCTCGTTTGCTGATGCCTGTTCTTCCTCAGATTGATGTGCAATTACACTCGTTGCACTGTTCTTGCCTTGTGAGTATGAGAATTTAAATTTGATTTCCTGCAAGGCATTATTTTTATGTAGTGAAGCTAACTGACTGCTCTTAAAAAGATAGAAAATTTAAAACAAAAACCTATAAAATTTCAAAACATTAAGAAAAGGAAACATTAAACAAAAAGAAAGGGAAAAATTTTTAAAAAATGCTAATGAAATATTTAGTTTCTATTGTACATCAATTGACACAGCTCAATTCCAACGCAATGAAGGGCTGAAGAAATTTTCAGTCAAATATGCAAGAAAATTTCAAATATAAACACAAATTTCGCAGCAGAAATCTACGACAAAGTATTGATGGAAGATTTTTTGCAATTCACTATTTGATTAGCATTAGCAGTTGTTATTAAAAAATTTAAGAGCCTATCCTTAAAACAAAGTGGCTTATATCTAGACACAGACTGCTTCACACATGGACAATTATTTGGTGTCTGGGTATTTAAATATTAGCATCACTGCACAGCCAAATTGCTTCCATGCAAATCACACCATTTTCCAACCAAATCTGATTTTGTTTTCATAAAAAAATGTTATAATCTCTATTGTTTACATATTAAGGTGCAATACGCATGGCACCAATTTTGTTACGGTGATGTTAATGCATAAGTACCGTTGAGGGTGTGTTCCAGAGCAGCAGTCACTAATTGGTGATAAATTTTTGATGGTCCACTGAAAAATTGAGATATTATTTACCCTTTTGTGAAGATTCAGTTTGAAAAAAGATGAGCAACAAAAAACATATTATGGATTATACTTCAATAAAAACTTTTAGTTAACTCAGGAAATTTGCTGAAAGTGGTTAGTAATTTTTTCAGATTTTCCATCGAAACTTGAAAGTCAACTTGGGTAACCATAGTAAATTAGTGGCAAAACACTTCAGTCTGTTGATTGTCGGTTTGTTATTGTATTTATGGAATTTATTTTCAAGTGTATTATATTTTTCTGAGTTACATGTTTTTGTGGAAAATTTTTATTTGGATACTTTCTTTGGTACTCGTGTATTATCACAACCTATTGGCGACATTATATGAAACGAAGCACCCGGTTGCCAATTAAAAACATATGGCACATAGGAAATCGAGGATGCCAACTTGGCGAGTTATAATAGAGTTGGCGATTGCTGCAATAATACATCCTTATGGAATACTTTGTTGTGCATCAGTCTTTTTAACCTGACTGAGCGACAGCAACATGTGGTACAGCTACTTATAGAATAAAATTGAATCTTAAATAAATATCAAAAATTAAATACAGCTCACTAATTTGATTAAATCAATATAAATTTTCTTACAAACCCAAAATATATATCACAAAATCTTTATTTTTTATTTCAGACATCAAATTAAATTGTCAAAAACAGATAAAAAAACATATTTAAGAACAATACCATTCGATTCATTTCGCCAAATTAAGACATCAGGAAGTGCAAAAAAATATTTTGGCGAGGTCCTTTCATTTGCGGTGCATGATCGGTGAAAAAGAAAAACACGTAAATACTAAAATATATATAAAAAAATTAAACATTCAGTGAAAAAAGAATTACTGGTGAGAAAGATAAAATAGAATGAAATTAATATTATGAATATTAGCAGCGCCTATCTAAAGCAAATAACGAAAACAGAAATCCAATACTAACGTTAATTGCAGAAGAACTAAACCGCCCTTATCAGTGCGAAGTTTAGATGTGCAAAAATAATTATAACAAATAATATAAAGAGAAAAAATTAATTAATTCTGCATGAAATTACTGAAAAAAAAAGTCGTAATTTGTAAGCAAAATCATAAACATCCCGCCATAATACTATCGAATGTTGCCAACACTGCAAAACAAAATTTTAGTTGTTAAAAGAATAATCATTAAAAAAATGATTTATTCGAAAATAATCCTAATTAAGAATCAAAGAACAAAAAAATAGACAAATATTGCAATCGATAACCATAATTATAATAAAAATATCTAATAATCCCGAAAAAACTGTATGTAAAGTATAAATTTCCGTATTCAGTGAGAAACGCGACATGATATGACGTCATAACTTTCAAAAATCATTTAAAAATTAAATTTCAAAAAATTTAGAGTGAATTACGAAATAATGAGTACATAAGAACCCGTCCGGATTCAAGTGCAATGTTATGTGAAAATTTCAGAGGAAATGCTCCAGTAGTTTCGGAGATCAGCGGCTTTGAACAAACACACATTACATTTTTATTTATATAGATTATTCAGTACTCAGTGCTCTTTTATCAATAATCTTCATTTTGGATTTTTTTTTCTAATGAAGAAAAATAATTCTATTTTGAGTCTAAAATCATCTGACCAAAATTAAGTCTTTTCATTTTTTTTCGAAAATTCAACCTCTTTATAGCAATATGAAAAGTTTTGGAATTGTTTTTTTTAATTGTTTTTCTCCTTATCTCCATACCATAGAACAACTTTTTCGTGTTGGTCTGTTCCAATTAAAAAAAACTTCCTACTTATATATATATATATATATAACCACGAGAAAGAGAGATCTGCTCTAATATACATCATAAAAATTAATATATCAACTTACTATTAGAAATTATGAATTTAGAAAAAATAAATTCCAGTAAAAACAACTGAAATTATAAAATTTGAAAAATTCATATTAACTTAAGTAAAAAAATTACATAATTTAAGATGTATATTTTGTGTGAATATAAGTACATATAAAATATACTTATAAAAGTACGTAAATTACACTTTGTAAAGAACGATTTTGACCAGAAAACTTTGAATATGCGACAAAACCACACATTACATTTATCTTTTGTTGACGATTGTTAACACTGTTTTCTCTCTCTCTCTCTCTCTCTCTCAGAGTTTGAATCACTTCATTATAAACTCTTCTAATGGTAGCAAAAAAACAAAACAAAAAATAGACGAAAAAACTTGATCTAATTATTTTCAGTACAAATGAAGCATCGAGTTTCTATCAAAATTTATTCCAGAAGAGGAACTAAGCTATACATAGAAATAAGACCGGAAATGATAGCCTGGGGAAAGAAGGCGTCATCCTGATGTTCTGCAATTAGGACTCGATGAAGACGGCTCGAGTTCAATCGTGGACGGTTTCTTAATCAGCACTATTGGAAGAAAAAAAAGTAGAATGACTTGTTATCTCAATAATAGTGGCGCCTTAGTCGACTGGGTGAGTGGGGGAGGGTTCCTTGTTGTCCACTACGGGTCATCTTTCCTCAAGAAATTCTCCAGAGAATTGTCACGTTAAACTCTGACTGTAGAATTTTGTAAATTATAGTAGAACCTTCAGTAATTTCTAAAGGATCACGGAGCCTATTCTTTTCTAGTTAGTGAGTTAACTTTGCTCACAGAAACTTAGCCTACAGACTTTGAGGCTTTAATTGATAAATAAATTAGTCGGGTAAAGTCACAGCTTCTTCAGGAAGCTGAAATTTGATTTCAGAAATGTCATTGAGTAATTATTTTGTGGTATTGGACTACGTTCGGAACCATGGTTTTGCAAATGCGTATTAATGAATAAGTTTTTGTGATATTTAGTGTCACTTATATATAAATTAGAATGTACAAGTGTGTAAAATTGTCGTAGGAATATTATTACAATGAAAAATTATTTAAATGCAATTTATTCGCCAAATATTAAGAAAAAATGACATTTTTAGAGCATTCTCCCTTTATGAAAAATGCTTCTCTTATAATGATACTTTGCCTATATGTAACTAGTGGTCAAGGTAACGGATTCGTGGCTGGTATGTCATGAGTTCAAGCCTAGTACTGCTGAAAACCCACCATACTGAGGGGGCCAATGCACGTTAAATATGTAGAGGCTCAAACGTCCTCATATTAGTGTGGTGTGGAAGTTAGGAGAGGTGGGTACCAGCTCATATGTCATCCTCGTCACTTGACCATGGTTCAGATTTACGAGGTCAGTTACCAATATCCCTCATGCAGTTTTGTAGTGCCAAGTAAACATAACTCTCACACGCACTACACTGTCGAGCCAAAACATCTTGAACACCTCCGCATTTTTCAATGAACTCGTTTGGATAACGTGGAAGCCCTTGATTAAGACAGAATGGTATTTAACTGCTGTTGGAGAAGGTAAGGTATATTTCATGCATAGTTGCGAGTGAGGAAAAAGGTGGTTGGTCTAAAAGAATTTGAAAGAGGGAAAATTGTAATGACCCGAAATCTTGGAATGAATACTCCTAACTAGTAGGTTGTTCGTGATCTGCTGTTTTTAGTATTTAGATAAAGTGGATAAATTTCGATGAAACCAGCAGTAAACACCTAGCTGTTGGACGTCTACGTGCCATTTAAAAAAAGGAAGTCGGAAATTGTTCCGTTTGGTAAAGCAAAATTGGCGCCAGACAGTGGCTCAGCTGACAGCTCATACAATGCAGGTCCAAGTACATGTGTTTTGGAGCATACAGATCAGCGGACACTGTTGGGTATGGGACTGCACAGAAGAAGTTCCCCTCGTGGGCCTTTATTGACCAAGTGCCATTGACAACTGCGCCTAGAGTGGGCTGAGAAACATTGAGACTTGACCTTAAATAAGTAGAAAAGAGTTTCCTGGTTGGATGAATCACGATTCCTCTCATTCATCACATCGATGGTTGAGTCATGCTGCCCGTCTTCCACATACGAACAGTTGCTCTCTCCATGTACACAAGCTGGTGTTGGTGCTTTGGAAAACGTTCTCATGTGAGACTGGGTGACCCTTCGTTCTAGTATAAGGGAGCATGAAAATTGTAAACTATTTAAGCATAATTGTGGGTCAGTTTCATCCTCATATGGCGTCTTTCGCAACTGGAAATGGGATCTTACAGCAAGATAGCGTCCCATATCAAAAGGGTAGAATTTGGCTAGAAGGGTTTGAGGAGTATAAAAATGAATTCCAATTAATATCCTGGTCGCCTAACTCAGTGAATCTTTATCTCATAGGGCACAGTAATGTTTTCATAGAAAAGCAGCTTTGAAATCAAATATCTTCATGTCGGTAAATCTCGACTTTACGCCACCACTGCTTGACGAATTGGTACAATCTGTGTCCAGTCATCTACCAAGAACTTGTGGTAGCCGTTTTGAAGACGAAAAGTGGTGTAACTTGTTATTAAGTAGTTGTTCATAATTTTTTGGCTCTTATGTGTATATGCACCTAAGACTACAGAATTTGAACAAGAATCTTTGAAATATATAATTTAGAAATGGATCAACACTTTGGATAGCCGCACACACCTCTATGTTTTTGAAAGAGGCACTGTGACGCATGGATATGAGGTCTTGGAGTCCTATGTTTGGCTTTTTACAGATAAAGTTGTCTTTGATTTTATTTTAATGGATGAAAGTGTGACAATGCGACAGAGCTCCTCTAGTCGACGAATTTCTGAAAAATGAAAATATTCACCGAATGGGCCAGTTAGATCTTCAGACCTCATCCCTATAGAGCATGACTGAGGCACAATTGCAACTCACAACAACCCTCCGATAACCATTCAAGGCTTAAAAACAGAGTTCCTGAACGAGTGGGATTAATTACCACAGGAACTGATAAATTCCCTTATTTCCGATATAAAATCACGATGTGTGTGTGTGTGAGGCCTGTTTATCTGAAAGAAGGGACCATAAATCCTATTAATCTTTTGTTGTTGTTGTTGTATTCTGCAACTGCTGTGTGTTCAATGCCCTCCGACTTCAATTATTGCTACGCACGATCATGCGTGTGTATTTTAACTGTTGAAGGATTTTTTTTGCATGAAATCGGCCCTATATAAATCTGTCCAGTACTTGTAGAAATAATCTAGAAAATCTAAAACTTCTCTTAAATTTTAATACCGTTGTATATGCGTACACATTCCTATGCAAAATTATAAGAATTCGCACATTATTCTGAAAAACTAATGGACAGGTTTTCTGAATTTTGGTATGATTATTTCGTACGTTTTTATAAGAGAGAAAAAGATGTTCCATTAAAGAGACATTCTGTGTGTGCATGATTGTCACACAGTGAAGCTCATAACACAGTAAAGTCCAAAATACACAGTATAATAACGATCTTAAAATGAGTCTAGTATGGGGTAGGATCCCCTCTCACAACAAGAAGGATCTCTTAGCGTGAAAGCAAACTAGAAAGATGAAACAACTGAGACGTCCCTATGACCATCGATCCTACTCCTGCAACAAAGCAATTTTTAGCTTCAGGGTGATTCTCGGAGAAGGATGGTGAGATGTTTTTTGTCTTCCGGACATGTTCTACAGAGTTAAGATCAGGAGAGCTGGTTAGCCAATCCATGTGGTGAGTTCCCTCTCTTTCCATTTAATTATCGAACAACTGAACTCTATATGTATGATCACTATCAGCCTTTAACAGAAATTCGGGACCAACAACGCTGTTGAAAAGTCGAATATAGAGCTTTCAGAATTCTTCTATATACTTCATCCTAGTGCATGCTGCATGCATAATATACATAAAGGCTTATGCAGGGGTGTTCAACCATATAACATAATATATGCTTTCTCAAAAGTATTACAACTTCAACTCCGTAATAATCATTTTCCCTAATAAGGGATAACCTGTCTCTAGATAGAGATGTACCGATAATTAGTGTCCGGGTTGAATCCTTCTTCGTATGTAAGGAAGCCTGCCCTATTCCAAAACTCACACGTAGGCTGCACTCATGCATCATCTGCACCCTTTCCCATCGAAATTTGATACTTACAAGAAAAATCATTTTTCTCTTCCGAACAAAAAAACTTTAAAAAATCTAATTTTTTCTAATACAAATTAATAAAAAAAATTTCATTTGTTGAAATAATTCACTAATTCTGGGTTTATTATTCGTTAAATAGAGAGTCTTGCCTTCATTTTAATCGGGGAAAGAGAAAAATTCGTTAAATCACGAAACTCGTTAAATAGGGGTTGTTAAATCAGGATACGACTGTGTGTGTGTGTATACACTCATTTTACTGAAGCCTTATAAAACTTACCCCTTGAGAGAAGACAAATATCGTGGAAAAACATGAGCACGCAAATTGCCGGCAAACTCATTGTACGCTTCTATCCCTTCACAGTCACAGTTCCGTAGTCCACTTTGTCGATATAGTTAAATATGTGTTTATATATATATATATATGTGTGTGTGTGTGTGCGTGTGTGTGTGTGTGTGTGTGTGTGTGTGTGTGTGTGTGTGTGTGTGTGTTTGTGTGTGTGTGTGGATTTCACTTATGACATTTTATTGGGAGGATATTTTATCTCGTTGCAGTAGTTGAAAGGGTTGAAGCTTCTTGCTACTTTAAAATCCATATTTATTTAGTTCATTATTTAGTTCATCCCTCATGCCTGGGGTCAAAACAGATTTTGAGTGAATTCTTGAAACGGCTTTGATGTTGCCACACCTCATCCTTCTCCGACATCCAGATTGGTTTTTAATCGCAATGATTTATAGAAGGAGCACTTCTGTTAGACAGTTTTTCATTATTTTATTCCTTCGCACATGTATAGGCCACGAAGTACTTGAATGGTAGGAATGTCGGCCTATTGTGGTGAAGATATACCCACAGTGTCAAAGTGATGGGTCGATTGATAGATATGGTTTACAAGGTACGGCGATGTAGTTGATCTCAGTCATGACTGCCTTTTATCTCAAAGAACCAATAGAGTTGGGACCAAGACAGAGAATGCGCAGACCCATGGCGCTCGGCAATCGGAAATGATTGGGGGCGTGACAAAGGCCCGCTCAAGGGGTTTGAAAAGTCGGTTTGGTAGGTGACGAAGAACTTCGGCTGAGAAGCAAAAAAAAGTTGCGGGGCAACCGCACCCGAAGGGATCAAGATATCAAGGAACTGCGAGTACTTCTTCAAGATGGAACGGGAGCTATCCACTGGTGTGGCTGAGGGGCAGCCCCACCAGTGATTGATCTGGGTTGATGAAAGCAAAGGAGGTTGCGGAAACAGCCGCACCCGGGAGACGATCATCTGAAGATCCGCGAACGTTGATCCGGACTTGAACTTTTCTCCAGCAAAAGGCTGCGAAGAGTAGAATCATTAATAATGGATTCAATTTTTTTAATTAATTTGTAAATAAAATGTTTTTTGGCCAAAAGCTGTGTGATCTCTCTCGCTACCCAGAAATGAAGTAAATTGGAGGATTCACGATGTTACAATGTTGATAATTTATTGACTTAAAATTCTAATCTTATATATTTTTCCCAAAATCATAACTCTTAATACTTTATTTCGTTTCATCTTGCATGAAAAGATTAAAAGGTTTGACAGATTTATTGGTGATTCCTCATTAAACCTTGAATTTTGACAGATTGATTGGTGATTCATCATTAAACCTTGAAGTTTTGACAGATTTATTGGTGATTCTTCATTAAACCTTGAATTTTTGACAGATTTATTGGTGATCTCATTAAACCTTGAATTTTTGACAGATTTATTGGTGATTCCTCATTAAATCTTGAATTTTTGACAGATTTATTGGTGATTCCTTATTAAACCTTGAATTTTTGACAGATTTATTGGTGATTTCTCATTAAACCTTGAATTTTTGTCAGATTTATTGGCGATTCCAAATAAAAGAATTTTTTTTCTTACACGTGCCTTACTATATAATTGGTTGAAACTTTCCCTAAAGCATAAATAAAATTAATTTCCCTTCACTTGAACACGTGATTAGTATATTATTTTATATAACATTTTTTTCCTTGTTTATTTAAATTTAAAAAATGAAAATTCCTTCTTTTGTTCTTTGACACTTGAGTGTAGAAGATATTCAATTTCTTCATCTGATGTTAAAATAAAAGATGATTTTGATCTTTATTCTAATTAGTAATTCCATTGACTACAATTCTCAAAATGAACACCAACTCATCGATACGATACATATATATAAATAAAAAGCAATTTAAACTAAACAAAATACCATTTAATAAAATATAAGGAATAAAATATCATAAAATTAGAAAAAAATGATTAAGAGTCATTCTATTTCTGCATAAAGTTATAGAAGATATTCTTAGCAAATGAGAATAAAAAAGATTCGAGAGTGTATTTCGCGCTACGAACAGCATTTTTGTAATGGTTCTACAGTTCTCACCTCATTTATTGTTTCGTAAAGACTACAGCCCAGTCGGCGTCAAGATGCTTTAACTAAGACCATTGTCTCTACTTCCGCTTTGCAATCATTCGATACATTGAACTTTATGGTCGGTCCCTTTTCAAGCACTGAGCGAGGGAGGAAAAAAAGGTGACAAATGAGAAATGGCTAGAGCCACATGCAAAGGCAAAAAAAAAAAACAAAAAAAATCTTGAACGAAGCAACTGCATGTCTACTACTCGCTAGAAAATGGGAAAAGAGGAAAGGGGGAAAAGAATTTATCCTTTTTTTTTTCTAAATTCTTGTTCAGGCAAATCATTAAACGCTATTCGGAAAATGGTGCTAAAATGTTATATAAAAAAGTCCTTAATTGGTGAGAAGTGATATATTTCTGGATATCGTTGAATTGAAAAAATAAAAAAGAAATCAATGTCATTAAGGTTTGAGGAATTTTTTTAATCCCCCCCCCCCCAGTTTTGAGTTATTAAAAAAAAGAAATACGTTGAAAGCTTCATCAAACTCAGATGAAGATGAAAATCATAGCCTTAATCTATGCCTTCGGTAATGTCTACGCATTCTTTTTCTTCCTTTTTTAAGGCCCATTAAAATTCAAATGACGATGCGTAGTTAGTTTACAGAAATCCAGAATGAGTGAGTGTAAAGAGAGACGAACGAATTTGTGATTGTATTAACACGATTGATTGCTCTTACTTTAAGTAAATGCTTGTAAAAAATATTTCTTGGTATTTAATGAAAGGCACTTTATCGTAATATGAGTGAGGTCTGAAATAAACTGAAGTTGTAATTTTAAACTTTGTTTTGTGTCTCCAGGGGAAAAGAATGTTACATTTAGAAGGAATTCTTTGACGTTGCAGAAATTATATTTTTTCATAACATTTTATCTTTAATTTTTTTTTTAATTTTAAAAATAATGTTGCTTTTAGTTTCTTTATATACTTATTATTTCTTTATATATTCTCATTTTCCTGTACACGTGGAAGCGAACATTAAGGCTAGTAATGTTTAAGTTGAGCCACGTATCCGAGTCCTAATATCTCTAAAGATCCATTTTGTGCAATATAATAGGCCTGTAATATTTATTTCTATTGGAATTTAGCCTCACGGCTTCGCAGTGTTCTCCCGCTCAATATCCTTATTCGGTATGACATAGAAAAGAAAAAAAACTACTAGGACGGCAGCCCAGATTTTCGTTCATATCATAGGATATGATTTTAATTTACGTCACACTCTGAAGCTACAAGAGAGCTGTTCTCGACGATCATCGTAATTATGAACCACTGTCAAGAGACGAGGATAACACCCTCCTCTCAAAATGTCCACTCCACGCTAACAGGAGGACTATGAGCGTCGACATCAGCCTCTCTACACTGGTATATATCACATGACAACACCTCAGAATTAAGTGGTCTGCCACTGCCAGTCAGTGTGTCGTTTTATTTCAACTATAACAGCATCTATATTTATATCTTACAAGGGGAGGACACGACTAAGGAAATCCATTTTGGGACGAGACTTGGCGTAATAGTAGTACTCTATTAGGGTGTTCAACCCCAATGTATTAGCGATGAATGAACGGCCATTTCGGAGAAAATAGCCTCCTATATTCACGCTTATCTTTTATACAATTAAGTTTTGATTACCTCCAGCGACGCAGTGACATAGTTGGTAGTGCACCTGCTATCGACGCGGGTGGATAGAGGACGCGGTATCAATTTTCGTTTTCAATTTACTTAATTTTTTATTTAAATAAAATAAATTTATTTAAAAAGGTCTTTTTAAATATTTTATGTAATTTTAAAATAATTAAATCAAAAATATATAAAAAAAGAGACATATATTATTTTTATTATATTAGTTATAAAATAACTAATTTTAAATAATAATACTAATAATATATTTCATAGAATATGTTATATTGTAAATAGTACTTTATTTATAACATATTGTATACATTAGAAAACTATTTGTAACTAATTTTTATGTAATATATCATTCAATACTTATTGTAATACATTTTATTATAAATATTACTAATAATTATAAAAATATATTTATAAAATGTAATATAAATATTTATATAGTTGCAATAATTATTTTACTTTATAAAAAAAACAATTGCATAGAATAACATTTAATATTAAAAAAATAATTTTATTTAATTTAAAAAATAATTAAATGAATTGGAAAAAAATTCATTGCTCGATTCGAACCCTATCCATCCGCGTAGAAAGCAGGTACACAATCAACTGTGCCACTGCGTTGCTGGAATTACTTAAAACTTAATTGTAAGCTAAGCATGAATTTCAAAGATTTTCTCCGAATTAACTGGCCATTCGGCGCTAATACATTAAGGGTTGAACACCCTAAATGAGCAGTAATATTACACCAAGTCTCGTCCCAAAATGAATTTCCTTAGTTATGGAAAATCATAAAATACAGTAAATCAGAATAATTTAAATAGCAGTTACCCTTCAAAAAAAATTTTTTTTATGTACGCGCACTTTTAAGTATCTATCAAACAAAGTCGAGAAGTCCAAATGTCCAAATTTTATAAAAGAGTATTTTATCTAGATATAAAAGAAAATTAAAATACTCGTCGAGAATTACAATATTACAGATATTCATATTTCTTCAATGAAATAAAAACAGTTGAATAATGTAATTTTGTGAATAGAAAAACCTTGAGAGAAGTTTCAGATATCTTATGAGGGTATATATCTCAATAATTCCCCTTAGAGTCGATTTCCACAAATCTTATTTTTAACGATTCTCCTCTCAACAAAAGAAAGATTCTAGCGAAATAAAAGTCTGTAAGGCTAATTGTTCAAAAACGGATCTTTTTTTTTTTACCTATAGCGCACCCGTAATCTTTCGCAAACCCCTTGAGAGTCGATTTCTACAAAACCCTTTCTTAGCGGCTCTCTACTAAACAAAAGATAAATGCTTACCAAACTTCAAATCTGTAAGTCTAAGAGTTCAAAAAATGAATTTTCTTTTTCTATATCGCTCCCGTAACCCGATTGAGTATTGATTACTTCAAAACCTGTTTTTTGCGGATCTCTAATCAACAAAAGGAACACGCCTGCAAAATTTCAAATATTTCGATCAAATAGCTCCGGAGATCTCGTGTTGAGGGATTGAATGAATGAATGAGTCCCTTTTTCTCCCTATATGAATATTGATTCATTAGCAAAACATGAAATATAAGCCTTAATATAAGACTACATATAACTTCGAAATGTTAAAGCAACATATGGGTGTAATTTTCTCAACATGACCAAAAATGAGTCAAATAACAATTCCTCCTATCAAAAACAGTTTCCATTCAATCAAAACATATCAAATATTTTAATTTGTATTCCGTGATGAAAATTTTTTGTTCTCGAAACATTTCTGTTTGAACATTTAAAACCCAAATAAAGCCTTATGCCCAAATTTTTGTAAGTATCCATAATTAAATAGTCTTTGAACTGAAAAAATGCAGTAAACAACTTTCAACTCATTTACAAAACAAATCACATATCCAACGCAAAAATAGTGAATATGAAATCACCCTAAAGAATTACGCATTACAATATAGATGTTAAAGTTTATCATTTACATCTCATTTCGTTCACTTTATTTTTTTTTAATTTTTAAATCTTCCGCTACTTCGTGGTGATTTATGGAAAAGTGTCTGGCTTTAAAAATTAAATGTATGCATCTTGATCATGAATTATCCCTCATTTTCTCTTAAGGTGATTTATTTCTATTTAAGAGCATCCTTGTCTCCCTATAAAAGGTGATAAAAGAATGACAAGATGTATGCTAAACCTCCTCTAATCGTTTATTTTAATTGTAATCATTCGTACATTTTTGGCCTCTAAATCATTAATCACTTCGAACGGCCCTTTCATTTACAAATGCTAATTTTAACTTGTTTTGATGAAAAATGTTTTGCTTTTCCACTTATCATTTATTAAATTTATTATGTATTTGATGATAATTTCGATTTACTAAATCATTAATTTGAATTTATAATATTTATCCATTGTTATAAAGAGAGTAAATATTATTAAAATCTCGAAAAGAAGTTAGGGATAGTTAAAATTTAATCCTTCACTTTTAGACAACATATTACATAAATTAGAAATAAATTTAAAGAAACTACGCGTAAAGTTTACTCCCTAATTTGCAGAAAGTCTAAATTAAGTAAACATAATAAATTGCTTATCTACACTCTGATTCTGAAACCCCTCCTCGCCTACGCCTTCTCGATCTGGGGTCATGCAGCAAAAAACAACATCAACTTAATTGAAACTTCTCAAAATATCCTTATTAGGCAAATTATAAAAATATCCCTTACAAAATTCCCAGAATTTTTATTTACTTTCCATACGGACGTAACAGGAGGGTTATTGGAGAGATAGAAGTATATTGACGTCACACAAAAAGCTGCACGAGGCATGTTGGCGATGGACCTCGAAATTTTGAACCATGGTCATGTAAGGAGGACGACACCTGTGTGAGCTAGCATCTCCTTTCCTAACTTTCACACCATTCCAACGAGGGGGACCTTTGAGCCTGACAGATTTAACGCATGCATTGGCTTCCTCCTCTACACTGCGAATCTTCAGCAGTATTAGGCTTGAATTCATGGCTCACAAGCCATGAGACAGTGACCTTGACCACTAGGCCACCATGGCCTGGTGACGGACCTCGTAATTTCAAATGAAGATGATAACATCGGAGCGGGCACCCCTCTTTCCAAACAACACCAGATAAAAGTTATCGCTCCGGGCTTTTATTAATAAAAAAATATTTTCGAATGTCTAAGTAATAATTAATGACCAACATTTTTCTATCAAATCACATTTTGTAAAACAATATCCCCTTAAGACCCAGCCCACAAATTCTTGCTGGAACATTCTACCTTCCAGGGTGGGGTCGGGGATGCAAAACCTTTTATTTTTTCCAATGTCATTGAGATCAGTATAGTGTTAATAACCAGAAGAATGTATAATTTAAAGATAAAATTATTTTGGGTCTTCAAGAAATAAGAATGTCTAACCCGTATGATCGTGCAAGCTGGGTTTTAAAGGGTTATTTAAATATACACTTTATTAATTATTTAATCCTTGAATGCAAATGTTATTATGTAGTATTTTATTTTTGAACGATAATCAAAAATTATATATATATATATATATATATATATATATATATATATATATATAATATATATATAAAATTCTCGTGTCACAGTGTTTGTAACCAAACTCCTCCGAAACGGTGTGGCCAATTCTTATGAAATTTTGTGCGTATATTCAGTTGGTCTGATAATAGGACGTAAACTATTTTTCATTCCGATATTGTAATTAGTTAAAAAGATATTAATTAAAAACCTTAAAACGCTTAATTGTCTTAACCCTGTGTGTTATTTTTCCCGCCTAGCGTCGTGAACGAACAGAGGGTGAAAGATTTTCGGTATTCTCGACGTTATTTAAACAGCCATCCGATTTTTGTTTTTTAAATCAGACAAAAAATAATTACAGAATCGGAAAAATCATTTCTTTCGCGGCGATACAGTACAAATTGTTTTGCAAAATAATAATATTTTCTATTTTTCAAGATTTTTTTAAAAAATAGTTAAAATTGATGCGTTTTTATGAAAATTATTTCGAAATCGTTGCGTATGAATTTATTATCGTGTTATGAAAACGATATTCTACACAAAATAACTTCAAGCCTTTTTCTTTTAGAACCAGTCATTTAAAAAATAAAATGCCTAAAACTTTTTTTTTAAGATTTTTCAAAAAAATTGTCGAAATTTTTAACTTAACATTGAATAACTTCGTTATTTATTAAGATTATCATACGAAACTTTTGTTGCGTTTGTAGAATTATGTTATCAAACTTTTGTGCGAAAATTGAAAAAATTGCTTAAAAATTATGGATTTTAAAAAACATTTTGTGATTTTCGTAAAATAACGTTATTGCAAGAAATAATCTAAACAGTATTTTTTGTACATTTTTTATTTAAAAGTCCTTCGTTTTCGAAATTAATGTGTGAAGTTTGAAAGCATTAACTTAAAAATTAAGCCGCGTCGAAAATTGGTTTCGCGCCAAATAGCTTTCACCTGAAACTTTACATCTAACTCAAGGGTTAAACCAAAAAGTTCTGACTTAAACATGCGAAAATCAACAAATTTGGCGAATAAAAAAAATGCGAGTGAAAAAGTTATTTTTGCTTCAATTTTCATCATTTTCTCTTTATATAATTTTCAAAATTAAATCATTATTGATGTCAGATTAAGATGAAAGAATGTATTCAATACATTTCTGAGATTTATTTAAAATATTTATCTGTATCAAATCAGTGATATAAAAAAAAAGCCAAAAAACTTTTTTGAACAAATTTTAATAAGACACTCAAAATAAATACTTAAATCAATCGTTTAATGATTTCTTCTTTAAAAAAGATAATTGCATGAAATTTTATTCCCATGTGTCGAACATTTCAAAAAATCCTCTCAACTTTACTACAAGATTTAAAATAGTTGTGAAATTTTGTAATTTGAAAAATTTCTACTTTTCTGTCTTTTTTCAACATACAACTATTTTTAAAAAGGCTACATTTTCGTTTCCGAGGACTAAAAAACTGCAACGAAAGAATTGGAAAGTGGGTGAGTGATTTATAAATTCCCACTGTTCACCTACTCGAGAGTTTTTGGTGACGGACTTCGAAATTTTAACCCACGGTCAAGTGATGAGGACGACACCTGAGCTTTCACCCATTTCTCCTAATTACCACACCAACTTAAGAACAAATTTCGAAAAAGGGAGTTTTTATGACATAGTTAAAGAAATCACTCACATCGCGCGCATACACATACACACATAAGTGCTATCGTCCTAAGGGAAACAGGAAATTTCCATGGGGATGAAGTTATTCACTCGGTAAAAGCCCGTGCAACCCCGGAGTAAGCGGAGAGGAAAGAAACAAAGAAGTCAAAGTAATTTTGAAAAATAATATTGGAAGTGTGATTTTGTCAAGAGAAGGGAAAATGTTAAACGAGAAAGCCATGATACGCACTCACGGGCCATGCACTCACATCGTACGTGTCACACCCACACAGAAGTGCTGGCGTCAGAAATAAAGGAGGAAATTAACATGGGGATTAAGTTATACTCTCGGTAAAAGCCTGTGCAACGCCGGGCCGGGTCAGCTAGTATATATATATTAAAAAATTACATTAAAAAGTTTTAAAAATTTATTACATTAAAAAAATTAAAAGCATTCATATCGTTTGAAAAAGTACTTATATTCTTCACTCAAACATAGTTCTCAATATTTATTTTTTGAGATCTCTTTCAAAAATTTTAAATTATTTTTAATGATTTTTTTTTAAATTTTAACAAAGTATTCAGCGAACTTCTCACTGATCTAATAGCTTTAAATATTTATCTGTTTAATCCGAATAACGTGAAAATGTATCCGAATTTTCCCTAGCATTAACAACAAATTAAATAAACATTAACATCTATTTAGAGGATTTATGTTGAAATCTAACGATGCAAAAACCTCTCAAGGGCTTAAATAATGTTCTGCCGCTTCTAACAAGACTAAAAAAAATTAATTGGCTAAATCTTTTCAATGCTCCGCATGCGCAAAACTGGCGGCAACATGCCAAGACTGAATACTTAAATAAGCGTAAATGCTTAATTAATGATATCTTTATCTGTCTACTCTTTCATTTGGGAAAGTCAAGGGTTTCTTTTGCGTTTTGTTGACATCTACAAAATGACTGCATTAGAAATGAAGAAAATTTATTACATCGATTTGTGGTTCTACTATTTTTAATTATTAAATTTGTTGTTGAAAAGAAAACTATATTTTAAGCTGCAAATATATATTTTGCTGCAGTGGTCTAACGGAGAATATTAGGGTCCCCCTGCAAAATCAGATTTTGGGCGCCTAATCGGATCTTACAAATGATTGCAAAATCAGATTTTGGGTGCCTAATCGGATCTTATAAAGGATTGCATGACCTTTGGGCCCCTAATATTCTGGGCCCTCCTCAATGCGGAGATTGCAGGGCAGTACGTTACGCCATTGCTTTACTGTATAATACGGCCAATTAATTTTAACTAGAAGTATTCATGATCAAATTCATCGAACATTTTTGATAAGGTGTGACGATTCTATCTGCGACCTTCCCACTAACAGTCCTCTTGGGGAATTTTCAGTCCTTAAAAACTATTTTATTAGAAAGCTGCCTCAGAAGGAGAACGTGAACATGCAAATTAAGACTGCTCTATATAGTCTAGGCTAGTGTTCCCAAAGTGATTTATATAGACCCCCAGGGTGTATGACGACCTGCAAGGGGTCCACGACAGCAAAAAATTAATTTGGGGGTCCATGAGGTGTAAATGGGGGTCTACTACATTTCTCATTTCTCCAGATCATGATTTTAATTTTAAAGGAAAATTTAACCAAATGGAAACCAGATTTTATCTATTTAACACATTTATTTACTAAATTTAATGAGACTAATTTGCAGTTATGTGGCAGCATAAATTTTATTGAAACAAGGACCATCATTTCAGTTTTTCTTGCCAGAATTAAGCTAAAGGAGTGATATTGGATTTAGTGAATTTTTCTAGTTTCTCAATTGGTCACAGACAATCTGTCAGGAAATGACGTTTTAACCTACGTTCAACATAAAAATTCCCTTTATTCAGATTTTGAAACTGAGTTTGAGAATGCATTTACTTGGTAATTGCCAAAGAAGGCAATGAATTCCTATGGTCACATAGAAAAAAAATTAAAAAGTAATTAATAAGATTGAAATTACAAAATTGAATTAAGTAAGTTATTAAACATTAAAGTCTTCTCATATCTCCCGCACCTCGATAGTTTTCTTCATATTTAATAATTGGGTGCATCTCTCTTATCCTTGATCGATTGAATTTCAGTTGTGCTTAATATTGTGAGTAAATTAGATTGTTTTTGAAATATTTGGCGCTAGTTTTCCTTCCAATTCTCCCACACCCTTAGGCTTTTAGGCAAGATCATTATAAACGTAGCAGTAAACTACACGGATTCAAGTTGGCTCCAGTGGCCGATGCAACCTGGTGGTTATAGACAGGATCTCATGGCCAACGTGTCGTGAGTTCGAGCCCTTATGCCAATGAATGTCAGCTTTGTAGAGAAGCTGAAACATGTCAAAAGTGTCGAGACTCAAAGTTTTCACATTGGCGTGGTGTAGTAGTTTAAAAAAATGGGGTGCTAGTTCAGATGTAAACCTTGTCTTTTGATCGTGGCTCAAAGTTATGAGGTCCCCTTGAAAAATGTTTGTGTGCGCAACTGCTAACGGGTATACAGTCTTTTGCAAAAATACAAAACCATCCCCAGAAAAATCCGATTTAACATAATTTCCCCACAATAACATATTTTATTAAAAAAAGAGCAAAATAAATTAAAAGGATATTTACATAGTCTATATTTTGCAATAGCTCTTCTGTTTTAATAACTGCTGCAATTCTGTTAGGTACGTTATAACTAAGACTGGTAGTAAACTTTCGAAATCTCTGTATATCAGATATGCTTTATTCTTTCAACAAGTACCGTGGCACTGGATGGTTGCTTTTCCAAGACTTTATTTTTCACAGTGCACCACAATATCCCAATAGGATTAAAATCTGAGCTGTTACCTGCCCAGTAAAAAATGTAGGTTTCCTTTGCCGTCTTTGATCTGTAACACGGAAACCCATCATGCTCGAGAATTGAACATCTATGAACATCCATGAGAAGTTTCAACTTCTCACGTAGCAAATTAAGGTACCTTTTTCATTTATAATGGTCTTAGCTGGCAAAAAATACAGAGCAGCAGTACCAGACACAGACATTGCACCCCATATCATCTGGCTTGAAAAATAGTTTACTGTTGAAATCGTATATCTGTCACCATATATGTTTCCAATTGGATGGCGAACACCTGTAGCCCGTGCAGAAAACTGCTGCACACTTGACACAGGGAAAAATAACGCCGTACTCCCTTGTTGTACTGTTCAATTCTGAAATTTTCTGATGAAAGTCAGAAATTTCTTTTCCTACTTGAAGTAAGTTTAAGTTTCCTTGCAAGTTTTTAGAATAAGCCAAAATCTGCGGTCAAACGGGGGTTGTAGGATCCTGCAAGGCAAACCTAACAACGAATCTGTCCTATTGGGTGTTAGAGGTGGGTGATAGTTGAGACCATGCAAAGCGTTCAGTAGGACCCTCTCCTCTTGAACTTGTCGATTCGATACTTGCACGACCGACATTAGATTATGAACAATACAAGCAGCAATATTGCGGAATAACAAACCGAACTCTCGATAGGCTATAGTCTTGCCTGTAGCAAAGTTCGACATGTGCTGGCAAAGATTTCACATTCTTAAATGAGGCATAACATAATCTTCTCACAAACAAATAGCATTCAAATATAACTTCCGAATGAGAAACCTGCTACGTAACCTACCTTTTTTACAGAGTTTGAAATGCGATTTCTCACTCCAGAGTTGTTCCATTGCGCTTAAATGCCAATCATTTGCACATATCTCTACATTTTCTTTCTTTCTTATCAATTTGATATTTGTATCATTCCTCCTTCATGGTGTTGCAGTTTGTAATGTCCTACAGTTACGATCCTTAAATAGGTATGCCAACAATCCTACTTTCTATTCTTCGCTTGAAGTATATATTCCAAGTAATTTTTTAAAAAATAATCCTATCTTTCATTCGAGTAAAATTTATAGTATACTTATTAAAAATGTAAGCGAGCCTTTTTAATCCTTGTAAAAATTAAGAAATGGGAAAATACAATAAAAAATAATCCACTTATTCATACACATACAGCTATCACACTTAGAAGCAAATAAATATAGTTTATAAATTTTATTCATATGTTCTCATTTGTATTATTGAAATTTAAAATTCTTTCTAAAGGTCTTTTTTTGTGTTTCTTGACCCTAAATGTTTTTCTAGAGCTCTTTGTTGTGTCACTTCTTAGTTCTAGGACAAAATTATTTTGGAAAGTTTCAGAAAACACATTTATTCCGTCATCTTTTTAGTATTCTTTCTTTCTCTTAATGTTACACATATAAATACTGGACAGCTTCTAATCCAGTTGAGGATTTTTTCAAAGAATATAGTTTGAAAAAGAAAGAGGATGTTTTCAAGTAACTTAATAAAACTTAGCAAATTAAAAATTTCGAAATCAAGATGAAACATAAGACTAATTTCCACAATGTATTTCTTGCCTGACGTGATCATTAGCTCATTTATTTTTTCAATATTATTAAGTTATCTCGAGGTAATCGGTGTTACCTTTCAAATCGTTCTAACCAATAGTCGTTAGAAAACAGAAACACGGCAATGATGGGAAGTGTTAGGAACATCCTGCGTTTAACCGTTTACATAACAAGAAAAAGCTATAAACTAGAGCTCGAAGAAGTGTTTCTCCGCGTCTTATCTATGGCAGCCCCATTGCAGACATTTTTTCCCTCCATACTACGATGGGAAAAGATATTTTTATAGTCGCTTTCCCTATGCTGTAATGCAAAAGAATAAATCTTTTAGTACTCATAAACTGGATCACTGCAATGCAAAGCAAGCCCCATGCATTCGAGGTCTTCTTAGAACATGAGCAAAATCACCTGCCTCGTTTCAAAAATACATACATATTCAATTCAATTTTGTAAATTCATTGCAGTAATGTTGTGAGTGGATCTGTTCTTTGAAACATCTAAGCTTTTTTTTCTTTCTCATGCGGAAGAAAACCTAATGTATTTTGATGTCAAAGTTTGCAACTCGATAGTGAAACGTATGGAACTGAAAATTAACGCATTATAATTGTATTGTAAACATAAATATCTTAATTAATACCTATACAAAGCTAATGGATGTCCATTACCAAAAAAATTATTCTATTATTTTTTCTAAATATATTTGAATATTTTCAACATATGTGAGAAAAGTAATAAATCTTATAAGAGAAATACCTCTATTAAGAATATGTGGGGGGAGGTGCGTGTGTGTGGGTGTTACCATTAAAGGTCGAAAGTCGTTAATGGGTGGATTACCTAACTAATCTGCAGATAAACTTCCTCCTTTAAAATGCTAGATCAAGAGTTTTCCGCATTTTAACTAGATTTTATTCACACTAGCGTATTCCGTATCGTTAAAGTTCAAAATTTTGCTTCTCTCATTTCCTATCTGTTAGGAATTTTCATTAAAAATCGTTGACTGATCCCAGAATAATTTATCCTAAACATTTAGAAACAGAGTGGCAGAGACAGTAAAATTCGATAAAAGAGAGAGACTCCCTGAATGTATAATAAATTTAATTACAACGCCCAGAATATCTTTTGAAAACAAATTACCCAAAACCAATATTTAAATAGCGTTAATAAGAAAGCATAAATTTATCATGAGTTTCGAAAATTCATTTCCTTAATAAGCAAAATTGTCTGATTCTTTGTATTGAAGTTTTTTAACTGATTGATGGTTCATTCTATCAATTAATGTGTAGATTACTGGATTGTATTAACTTTATTCTTTAGATATCAAAAAATAAACATTCAATTTAAGCAAACGGAAGCTTTGCTGTAGTCCTCCAAAAAGATCTTATTTTCACTTTAATGAGTGTCTTGTAGGTTATGTGCAGATTATCTAGGTAATTTGAAATAAAACAATTTTCCGCTATTTAATGGATCACCCTAGTCAATCGATAACATATATGCATATGTGTGTGATGTACGGTGTGCTTGCGTGCGTGCGTATTCATTGAAGATTAAATGCAATTTATATATATGTCCTTTATTACATGTAAATTTTAATCACACACAAAGTGGAAACTATTAAGATGTTATTAATAGGAATTATAAGACTCAAATAGCTATAAAAATATTTGTGTACAAATTAATAAAAAATATACATTTTTGCAAGATTGGATTTAGGTACATTTTATAATAGGATAAATACCCATATTGGGGGGTTAGTGTTTCATGTTATTATAATTGAGAAAATTCCATTTTTAATTTTTAAAATGAGTTGTTACTCCTAATTTTAAAATTAAAACACTGCAAAAATAGTTAAGATGCCAGAATAGTTTTATATTAATATTTTTAAAACATCCTTATGCTAGAAATCATGCACGATTTTAAGTTTAAACTGTTATTTTATCTAAAAAAAACTTGATTGTAGAATTAGAAAATAGATTCCAGAGATAAATTTTTTAAAGGTACCAACTTTTTTTAATATTATATTTGTTTAAAAAAAGGAAATTATTTTCGTAAAATAAACTTATACGCATGCAGAACAGGTGCCATTAGCGCGTTTTAATTTCCACGTCTCTAATTAAAAAGTGACTTATTGCCTCTTGCTTGTAATTCACTATGGTATCTGTAATATTTGATTGCATACTTATTTTAAGTAAGTCTGCAGTACATTTTTTATAGCATTGTTGTATTTCTTCTCTTAGTAGCGATTCATTACAAAACAATATGCTCATACTAACATTATTTAATACATAACAATCTTCACATTGTGTGATAGAAAATATTTGAAGAAAACGATTCCACAACACATAATGCAGAACAAGAACTATATTCTATTCTCTAATTAAAAGGCATGCTTTTCCCTATCCATTCCTTTTCCTGTATTTTTTTCCAATGCCACACTGTATAAAAAAGAAATTCGAAACGTTTAATAGATTCCCAAAATGAATTTGTCAAACGAATCTGTTCTAACCAAAACAAGAATAAAAATACAACGTCACCTGAGGGAGACTCTAGAGTTTCACGTTAATTGACAGGTGTAGAAAAAGAAAACAAGAACTATAAAAACCTTCCAACTATTTACCGAAGTGTAAATCGTGGTTAGTAAGGTCTAAAGGTTTCTAAATTTAGATCTGAAAAATAACACGAGCAATGTTTATTTTTCCGTTCCTTGATCCAGAGAACTAACTCTTTTAATAAAAATTTATATATTTTTATTACATTTGATTGTTACAGGTATTACAGTGTTGTTTAATAAAAACAAAATATAAATTGTCTTGTAAACTTTAGTCAGGGCTTAACGATTCATAGCATTGTGATGCATTGAGAAAATTGATGAGTAGCGTGAGACTTAAGGACTTAAATTATTGATTTATTACGTCCACAGCTATTAATTACAATATTTACAGTAAGATACAAGTTATTCAAACTATTGAATGTTTTAATACTATAGAATACTTTTAGGTGGAGAAGAAGGGCAAAACACACAACTTCTCTTTTCGAGCGTTCAAAGCAGTCTGCTTCTTTGCTCTCCTGAGATGGGGCGGTTTCTTCTTACTTCTTGAATTCCACTCGAGGTTTGGCTTCCAGGTGGAGAGCAGTTGTTTTTGTTTCATGGCTATGGGCTGTCGGCGTGATGCCAGATGAAAGAATTCTGCAATATTTCAGGAGTGCACGTATGAACATGGACGGCGTAATTTTATTTGCATATAAAACCGAATCCATCAGCTGCGATGCGGATAAGTTACAGCATTGACCAATCAATGCGAAAAACGGGTGAAATATGCATCATCCTGAATATTTAAACTCAATTCATTTTTGGAAGAGAGGTAATCGTTTCATAAGAGAATTGAATAAAAATAATTTCATTTCTGAACTCCACGACTAATTCGTTAAATAAGCATTAATTTATTTTTTAATTCTACTTGCATTTTGCGTCTATTTCACAAGATCGTTTGAAAAAAAAATTATTTTTTTTTACTTTTTCACTACAAACAAGCATCTATATAATTACTAGCCCAAACTGAAACTAAGTAATCAGGATCTTACCTATGAGAAGCATCCCAAATATTTTGGGTTTATTTTAGACCTTGAATTTACAAATCATAAGATGCAATTCGATTACCTCTATTCAATATGTTTGAATACAAGATATTCAAACATATTGAATACCTTGCATTGAAGCGACTCAACATCTTAAAATACATTGCTGATAAGAATTGGGGAGATGATACGGTTACGCTTAGACTTACTTATTTGACGCTCATTCGCCCGATTCTTAAGTATAGATTTCCAATCTACTGTTATGCCAAATGCTTGAAAATCTTGGCACCAGAGAGAAACAAAGACTAATGGACATCATCAATCTGTCTTGGAAAATAGGTCGGCTACCTCAAGTAGAAAAGGGCCACAGTTATTCCAATAAAAAAAACCAGGTAAGAAGACTTGCTCACCTGATGACTTCAGACCTATAGCTATTACTTGTACCTCTTGTAAATTGATGGAAAAAAATGATTTTGCTTAGGATTCAATACTTTTTGGACAAAAATAATCTTATGCCATGCGAGCAATACGGCTTTAGAAGGGGTTACAATAGAACAGACCAAATCCTGTTTTTTGCCAAACAATTAGGGACGCCCATAACTTTAAACTAATTCATCACATCTGTTGCTGCTCTTTTAGACCTCACGAAGGCTTTTAATAGAGTTTGGAAGCACAAAATGATTCTAAAACTACACGATTCCTTCAACATCCGAGGTAAAACCCTTTCATGGAGCGTAGACTTCTTGCAGAGAAGATCATCAAAGTAAAATTTAAGGGGAGTTGGAAAGGTAAAATTTTTTTTAAAAGGTGAATTTCAGGTTATTGCATTTTTAAATTTTTCAGCTCATTACCTTTCCAAAAATACCTCATTTTTATCTCTAGCTTAATTAGAAGTGCTAAAATTTTGTTTTTAAAGAATCGTCTAAACGCGAGTCCGATTTAAATGGACAGAAAAAAGGTAAACATTGCACTTCCTCTTGGGTCAGCTTGAAGTTTGACGTCATTTTTTAAAATTTCTTTAGGGCATGTTATGAAACGGATGGGATCTCGCCTCCGACGTTTCAAAGCAAAAATGAGGGGGCAAAAATTATCAGATGGCAAAGCATTATGTGGCAAAAATAGATTAACAGAAGCAACTATTGATCAATTGCAAACATATTATGGTCTTGCCATGCGAAGAAATTTATCAAATGTAAAGTGTATGAAACAAGCTATATGGGCAATATTTCTTCACAAAATATCTACGGATAAAAATCCACAGCATGGATTTTGTCCATCAGGACTTGACACATGGTGTCAGTGTAAGAAGGCTCAATTGAAAAATAAACTTTATCTGCACAAACATAAACTTCCAGTTGCTGTTGTTGAAGCCATTAGGCCTATTTTTAGGGACCTTTCGTAGCCAGAATTATTGAAAAAGTGCTTGCATGGAAACACGCAGAATCCGAATGAAAGCATTAATAATGTTATTTGGTCTCGTGTCCCCCAAAAGACATTTGTGCACATAGAAACACTTTCCTTTGGTACATATGATGCTATTGCATCCTTTAATAAAGGGAATGCAGCAAAGCTGGATATTTTAAAAAAACTTAACATAGAGCGAGGATATTATGCGACATGCTGCATGGAATATCTCGACAAAGAGAGCAGTACAAGGGTAAGATATGCGAATTTACAGAAAACTAAGGAGACTAAGAAAGTAAAAAGACTTAAAAGAATGAAACAAGAAGATGAAAATTTTAAAAATGCTGAAAATTTTTAATATGGAGTTGGAATGTTTTGATATTGTAACTTTTTTTTTTTTCTAAAAATGTGTTTTTCTCAAAATGTCACTTTTGAAGGTTCGATGTACCTTTTCTCAGAAAGTATATATCTGATGTCAACAAAACTTACATGACACATTCTTTATATATCCTAGTATATACTGAATGAGCTTTTAGCAAAATTTTGTATAGATTTTTTTTATAATTTTTTTTCTGTCGAAAAACACTGTTTTCTCACTATACGTCAAATAAAAGAATTTTAAAGAAAAACTAATGGAAATTTCAAAAAAGGCTCATTTCAGTATAATATTAGATGTATGCTTAACTTGCAAAAAAATTTGGGGATTGTATTTCCAACAGGTTTTTAGAAAAGGTACATTGAAAAAGCTCTTTTTAACATTATCAGTATAGAGCGTTCCGATACTCCTTAACAAAACTCTTTCGGACACATTCGAGCTCAGCCAAGGTGTTCCTCAGGTTCTGTTCTTAGCCCTACACTTTTCTCTATGTATTTATCTGGTATAGAGAAAGTGCCTTCTTCTGGTATAAGAATCGGAATGTTTGCAGACGACATTGTTCTTGGAGCTCTGCTACAGCTATACCTGATTTGGAATCAAAACTAAATGACTCTCTGTCAGCTTTGTTGAACTTTGCAGCATACTTAAAACTTCATTTTAACCCATCTAAGTCACAATTGCCACCTTTTTCACTACCAACAAACATCTTTATTATTACCAGCCCAAACTGAGACTAAATAATCAGGATCTTACTTATGAAAACCATCCGAAATATTTGGGGTTCATTTTAGACCCTGAATTCACAAGCAACAAACACATAGATTATCTAGTTTTGAAAAGTAGGAAACGCCTCAACATCTTGAAATATATCGCTGGTAAGAATTGGGGAGCTGATGCGGTTACGCTAAGACTTACTTATTTGACGCTCATTCGCCCGGTTCTTAAATATAGATTTCCAATCTACTGTTGTGCCTCTAACTCTGTTCTGAACAAATTAGAGCAAGTCCAAAAGAGTGCTGCCGTATCATCACTGGTCTGAAGCACAGTTGCCCTTCAAACATTGTTCTTTTTGAGGTACATTTACAACCTCTTCTATTTCGTAGACAGACTAGATAGGTCAAATACTTTAATAAACTTTTTAGCTTCGGTCAACAAAACAAAACGTCTATGTACCTGAATAACTGGGTAAGCAGGCAAAGGCTAAAGAAGAACAGCCCTTCAGTCAAGTTGAGTCTCAGAACTTTCTTACTGGAGACAGTGTTCACTACAGTGTTGTTTGAATCCTTAGGAGGGACTCTCCGGGGTCCATTTCCACTTCAACCTTTCCTAATCATTAAGAAAAATTTTACCTCTAGCCATCTTAGACACTTAGCATTGGAGATCATTAACAGCATCACCAATGATGCAATCAAGATTTATACTAATGATAGTAAAATATCTGACCAAGCCGGTAGGGATATCTATATTGATACACCTCACGAAAAATTGTCTCTGAAAAAACTCAACCCGGATTTCTGATCAGTTTTCAGAAGTGAACTAATAGCCATTGATGCGGGGAGAAGCCATTGAGAAGTGACAATATCCTATCTAAGAATTACGGTTGTCTTTAGATTCCCTCCAACAGCCGTAGTTCGTTTCAACACATTTATTTTATTGTTTGGAACAAAACCAGTGTCTCTTTATCCTACACAAACTGAAACATATATCGCTGCACCACGATATCTATATTCAGTGGATACCATCCCATGTCAAACTTTACGTCAATGAAATGGCGGAAAAACTAGCGAAGGAGGGCTGTTATCTTCCAATTCCCCCCCCCCCAACATTAGCCCTTACCTATCTAGAATTATACTCGTTTAAAAAATCTCAAAATTTGGTGCAGTGGAATGTGCCTCCCACTCATCATTGGTATGCGATAATAGACACAGTCTAGCCCTTGCCCTCAAGTGTGACGCTCCCAGATTACACTCTCTCGTCTTGCCAGTGGTCATATCAAGTGCCTCTCATTCTCAGGAACAAAAAGATCTTCTCCATTCGTGCAAGGTGTCAAGATCACCAGGCTTCTCCCGAACACATAATGAGTTGCATGGATATCTACACAAATCCCCTTCTTGTTCTCTACTTTTTGAGAGTCAATGATTTAAGGTATCCGACTCTGGTTGCGACAACTTTTTTTTAAAAAAATGGAGATATGGGGATTTTCTTATTGCTTTTAGATTTTTTTAGTACAATTTATGAAAAATATGCTAAAATTAAGAAGAGAAAAAGAAATTATTATTATTAAAATGGGAAAAAATGGGTAAAAATTGACAAAAAATAACATAAACACGGCCCATTCTGTACCAAACTTTTATGAACAAATTTTCAACTTTTCAATTCTGATGTGTTGCTTTGTTATTCTATTTTGAAGTGACTTTCAGGATAAGAGACATTTTAAGTTTTGCAAAAACTAGAGTACTTTATCGTAGTGACTTAGAGTTATCTTATGAAACTGCTTAAAAAATAGTGATTATATTCACATAAGGGACTGTAAATTTTGTAATAAAACAGTGATTTATAAATCTGAAGGTTAAAACACTTCTACTATTATACATAACATACACAAAAAAATTTCAGTTATATATTTTCAAAGCTTTTTTAGCAATCGCTGGCCCCATGTGAGCATTTAAAAAAGCACATTTCGAGTAAAATGCGTTTTAAAGTATGACAACTTGCTTCAAGTAATGGCATCTGCTTTTACTAAAACACTTGTAGTTTTTGTTCCAGTGAAAGGGAAATAACTAACTTGTTATTTTTATAAAGCTAATAAGATGGCCTATAAAATAAAACCATAAAAAAATTTGTCAATTTTTAGCAAAATTCACGATTTTACAGATCTTGTCTGACTTCGTCAGACCTTGGAGGATTAGCAACTACAAACAATAGCTATTTCAAAAACTAAAAGATGTATCTGCACAATCATTTACTAGATTGCACATAGAAAATAATATGAACACTCCATATACTTCTAATTCATTCCCACTCTGAATTAAGAATTATAAGATCTCTACATGTCTTAATTCCTACATTAACATCAACTCTAAATCCAGTTGATAATCTGAAAAATGGCTTCACTCCATAATGCACTCATGTCCATAAATTAAGGATAATTCAGAATCACACAGAAATTGAACTCTAAAATAAAAATTTCACCTGTAGAATTATCACACACATCTTGAAGAAGAATATGCAAATTACAGGAAACCACCAGATGGCGCGGATAGTACGTCACAATGACGAGAGTGTAAGAGAGGGGTATATAAGGAATGATGGCAAAGAAGTAAAATTGTTCACAAGAGCTTTAAAAGCCTTTCAGTGCAATAACCGCATAGTTATGGCACAAAGGAAGCATTTGGAAGATTTTTTACGTGGTAGAATTATCAAGCGACTGGAATGTGGACGTACCCAGCTGGAAGTATCCGAGGAACTTGGAATTGCCCAGAGTGTCATCTCCAGGCTTTGGCAACGATTCGAAGATGATGGTAATGTGAGTAGATGTTACAGCACAGGTCACCCCCGAGTTACAACGCCGAAAGAGGACCGGTATTTGGCAGTTACTGCCAAAAGAAACAGACGGAGCACAGCATCAGACCTATCTCGTCAGCTCTCTTCAGCTACCGGTGCGACAGTTTCAAGGCAGACCATGTACAGACGCTTAGGGCACATTGGTCTATATGCTCGTAGGCCTGTCAGATGTATTCCCCTTACCGCAACTCACTATCGCCTGTGATTAACCTGGAGTAGAGAGCATGCATTGTGGACACCGCAACAGTGGTCTTGTGTGATGTTTTCCGACGAGTTCAGGTTTAGTTTGCAGTCTGATTCTCGCCAGACTTTCATATGGAGAGCGCCAGGTACCCGTTACCACCAAGAGAACACTATTAAACGACACCGTTACGGTGGTGCAGGATGGCTCGTTTGGGGAGGAATTATTCTTGGTTCCAGAACTGACCTGCATGTTCAGAGTGTAACAATGACAGGCCACATCTATCGGGATGTCATTCTGGAACAACATGTACGTTTGTTTCGGGGCGCCATGGGTGCTGAATTTCTGTTTATGGATGACAACGCCCGTCCTCACCGTGCAAACATTGTAGACGAATGCTTTCAATCGGAGGATATCACCCGTATGGATTGGCCAGCATACTCACCGGACTTGAATCCAATAGAGCATGTTTGGGATATACTTGGCCGACGAATTGCAGCCCGTCAACCCCCTCCCACCTGTCTACCGGAACTTCGGAGGGCATTGCTTAATGAGTGGTGTAATATTCCCTAAGATCAGATTGATAATTTGATACTGATGTGAGGCTTGGAGGCTGACCGGTATTGAAGATGGCCCCCAAATAATCAGTAATTTGCATATTCCCCTTGTTTACAGGATGTTGTTTAAATTCCTCGGTCGGGGACCCTAGAACGCAAGGGTGAGAACACAGGGTTGAACGGACTCATAAATTTGGGGTAAACTTCGTAACTTTTGAAACTTTGCGCTTGGTAATTGACCAATGGCGCAGTCGGGGAATGAGAGCGCGCAAGCACAAGGGGTGGAATTTGCCCTCACTTAAAAACAGGCGCCGAGCGAATTTACAGCAGATTCTCTCTTACAATCAACTCCTATACTAATTTCCAAATTTTAGGAAAAACTTAGTTTATTGTCCGGTGGACAATGCCAGCCCCCATCACCTCGCCTCCGTTTCAGATAAGTGAAACTCTTATTGTTTGTACATAGTTCTTATTCTTCAATTTTAATAGTGTTAATCTAAATTTCGCGTAATGTTTTTTTTAATTGAAATAAACTAATTTAATTTAATTTTAAAGCGAGTAATGTCATTAGTTTTGCGTTGTGTGTGTGTGTCTCAATAACTCATTTTAAGTACTAGCCACTATCATGATGCGGACTAAATTAAATAATCGAACCTGGGTAGTTGTTAAGACGTTATTTTAAAGTAAAATTAGTCAGCGCTGCATCAATACTCAGCATGCGTAGGCGTTGTAAGGCCTGTATTGCATCGTCCGGGAGACATACTCCATATTAACCATCATACTAACCATGTTATACTGTTTTTTGTGAATAGGTTCTTTTTTGAAATTTGCTCCAGGGAGTAAAAATCGCAATTTTTATTAATTATGTCAAACATATAGCATCTTTTTTATTCTTTACCTTTTGTTTAATAAATAGACTTTACAAATAAGTCAAATTTGTTTTGCTTGTCTCTTTCTTTGCCTGAACTTCATTATCCTTAATTTATTTACATGAGTGTATAATCAAGCTTAATACAGAAAAGTTTTTTATTACTCTGAGATACTTCCATCGAAATTTTTTGTGCTTATTTTAATTTTGTTTTTTTAAAGAAGGTACAGTTTGATATGTATAAGTTCTGAATGAGATTCGCACACATTTTTCCTGAACACTCAAAATATCAATTTGTTTAATCGAAATCATCTGACAATACCCTTATTTTTAAAAAAATAAAGTGTCATTTTTTTAAAAAATTTTAAAACTCGTTTTTTTTTAAAAATTAAATTAAACACCTATTAAACACTTTTACAAAAATATCAGTATTTCCCAAAGAAATCTACATAATTAGTAATTACATATAGGCTTCTGTTAAATAGCTTCTTTTTTTACTTTAAAGCCGTTATAATCTTGCCCATAAAGAAAAAGGGCAATTTCTGTTGAAATTCCTCAGTTTTTAAAAGATACCTTCGTTTAAAATTCCTTCATTATATATTATCAGTAATTTTAAAGTAACATCTTCCCTCTTTTCAACCAACAAATGAAACCATTTAGAATAAATACGCTTTGATTTAATGTTTCAATCATGTTAGGGTAATTGAGGGCTCCAGTTTTTCTTTGACGCTCATAAGAAGTAAATACATTTAAATACCTTGAATGAAGCAACTGAATACATTTTGAAGAAATAGAAAATGAAAGAGTGGGTTTTTTTCCCCAAAAATTCATATCCCCACAAAGACTAATAAAAGTTATCGTTTTGCGTTCCATAATTATACTTTCTCAAATTGCTATCTTATGCTAATTCAATCTTAAACTAACGCCCTTATGTCATAGAAGCTATTTTGACGACGTGAGTTTTAATGATGTTCTTAATTTCTTTCAAGCATTTTTGTTCGCTCTTAAGGATAAGTATAAAAAAAATTAAATCAGCGGTCGTTACTGCTCTTGCGATACTTTAATTGATACTCATTAAAAGATTTACAAAAAAATTAGTTTTTAAAAAATTTCACTTCGTAAAGACGCTATCAGACAATTATCTTGATTGATCTCATCTTCGTAGTTTGCTGAAGAAACTCTCAGAAGATTGATGTAGTAGTTGGTGTTGTTTTTAATTTTATATTTTTCCTTTAAGAAATATTTCAGAAATGTTTAGTTCAAAAGTCTGATGAAACAAACGATTTTGTGACTAAGGCATCTAAAGCGATGTTATCTGATTTATACAGGTGAAAATATATTTTACTGTTAAAAAATATATATATATTTCAAATAAATTTAAGTAATACTAGTATGTTTTCCTAAAAAAAACTAAGATTGAAACCGTTTTACAGAATTTGTAAGTAAATTGATTAAATAATTCAGTTTATTATTAGAAGGAATTTTCTAGAGCAACACCATGTTTTGTAATACTCTTTTGATGTAAATTTAATTTATATTCATTCTTTAATTCCAATTCTTAAAAAATAAATGAATACTCAATTTTGCAATAGCAGGTCTTTTTAAATCTTTTCTAATAAAAGTAAATCCTATTGATCTTTCTGGAACATTAAAAATATTTTCCCCTGGGTAAAGAAATAAAACAAAAATCAGGCGCATATCAAAAAAACTGAATTATAGATAATCAAGTAAATGTATTTATACTATTGTTTGTCATAATCAACACGAATTGTTCTTTACTATTTTTGTTAAATAATTTAAAATTACAACACAGCCGTGGTAGCCTAGTGGTTATGGTCACGGATTCGAGTCCCGGTGCCACTAAAGACCCACCGTGTAGAGAAGGACGATGTACATTAAATCTCTCTCTTTCAAGGCTCAATATCCTCCAAACGGTGTAGTAGTTTGGAGAGGTGTGCTAGCTCAGGTGCCGTCCTGAACACTTGATCGAGATACAAAATTACTAAGTCCGTCGTCAATAGCTCTCGTATTGCTGTGTAGTGTGACGTTAAAAAAAACTCTCCCTCAAAATTACAATTTAATCTTTCTATTTAAGCCTCACTTAAATTATCGCTAATTTTAACCCCTTTTTTCTCGTTAACAATATTTTTAATTAATTAATTAATTTTGCAAATGATTTTATTTAAATCAACACTGTACTCCTGCCGCGCGCGCGCTAAAACTAGTTTAACAAAAGTCTAACTACCAAACTAAAATCTTTAACAAATTTAAAATTTATTTTTGAAACCAGTTCAAAGGTTTAATCTCCGTTGAAAACAATACCTCCTATCCAAATCACGTTTTTAAAAATAGCTAACCATTTTGATAAAATTGCAAAACGTTTTACATATTGATATTAAATATACCATCTTTTCGTAAACTATTTAATGATGAAAAATTAATATTTAAGAGTGTATTATACAAAAGTATTAGAAATATACTCTGCGAAAAAATGAATTCTATCTTCTCGAGTTAAAGAATGAATCAATATTATTTAATCTTTGTGCGACTTTATACTTCAGAAATTGATATACATCACCTCTCGTATACAATTATTTTTTTAAAATAAATCAGAAAGTTACGACAAAAAGCTTATTAGCTTCCAGATTAAAGGAATTCATGCTTTTGCTATTAAATAAATTTAACATTCTCAAAAGAGGAAATTTTTTTTATTTTGCTTAAAAAGGAAGGTGAGCTTGATTTATTCAACTGAACTGCTCCATCACCAAAAAAAATAAATAAAAATTGAAGTCCTGATGCGCGGGATTTCAATTTTAATTTTTTTTAAATTTTTTATATTGTTTATTTATTTATTTATTTGGTGATGGAACAGTTGAATAACAACAAAACCATTAGAATGGGGATCTCTGATGAACGAGGAATATTTCTGTACAAATGAATTATTTATGCAATAACTGCCAATATGGATTTCGAGATGATTCGTAAAATCTGGATTATAAAGAGTAAGGTTAGAATTTAATTAGGTAAAAATTTTGAAACATCTGGGGAAATTTAATCTAATTATTTCTAACTGACTTATTAGTAATTGAAAATTATTAACTGAAATTAAACAAATGACAGCTAAAATTTCCACACAGCAATTGACTTTAAAGTGATGACATCCGTTTTACATGAAAACTTATCACACTGCTCCAAGTAACCGGATATCAACACGGCCATTAGCTGTTCTAGAATTGTTATCTTACAATCATTAGGACGATGAACTGTCTCAAGAGATGACTAAGCCACCAACTGAAATCTAGTCTAAAGATTTATTTCTACATTTCGTATATATACACTTGATCCTTCAGACAAGATCCAATTTAAATGTAACAAAAACAGCGCTTGGTCCCCTTACGACTGGTTATTTACTACATGACCCAGGGTCAGGGAAAAATATTGCGTCATTAATCAAGTTTTATACAGCAATGGGATTTTCCTCCCGTTAGTCCTTTCGTTTAATGGCCACCTTCTCTTCCCTTCTTATCTTGTAGTCATGGCCTTCAGGGAATGATGATTTAATCCTTTGGACCGTTAAATTGGCACACCTCTCACCCCCACCCCTCGGTAGCTTTCGACTCTTTACGACCTAATTTAGGTCGCATTCGGAAGGTGCCAGCCTCACAGAAACAGCCTCTACTTTATTTTACTTTTCCTTTGGTGGCTTCTTCCCCCTCAAGAAGAAGCTACTCTGGGGTGAATTTCTACCCCTACATCTCTTTTCACTTGGCTTGTGTTGATGAAAATTGGAACCCCACTAGTGCTGGATGCATCACTTGGAAAAAGGGAGGAAAAAATATAAAAATAGCCATAACCAGAAACTGTCGTTAAATTTATTGTGGCAGTGACGATAGATATAGATATATTGTTAAAAATGGAAGAAGAGCTTCTTTTATGGCCATTAAAAGGATACAGGGGCTGTAATTTGCACTTGTCCACTGGCTTCAATGCCGTAGGCCTGAGATACAAAGACTTGTAGGGCGTGGGTATATTATCCAAGCAGAAGAAAACCACGAAATTGCCTTTTATCTCCTACCTCTAACGATTTTCGTATTAAGATCGGTAGCTACTACCAAGACAACAATGAGGGAATAAAAGGTAATGTTAAGGCGGGTATGACAAGAACAGCTACTATGTTCCTTATGTTCGAAATGAGGCAGGATACTTAGACCAGATTTTTCGACTTCTGAGGGAATCATTCCTCGGTATTTTTATTTTGTGACCATTAATAACGTTGTCTTCTAGTGGCAATCGATTGCTAATGATGATATCTGCGAAAGATATATGTGTGTCGATAGATGTACTATAACTAAACGTAAAACTTTGTTTTTTGCTTTATTGTTTTCATCTCCAATCAAAGCAATTTGAATTGAAAACGAATATCAACACAAAAATACTACAGTTTCGAAGAATATTCAGACATTTTTTTGAAAATTTGACAATTCAGCTCTAAAGTAAGATAAGGATGGAGCAAAAAAAAAAAAAAAAAAGAGAGTCTGCACACACATTTCTTGATTTTTTTAATATAAGTATTTAAATCCAATGGGATGAAAAATTAATGCATCTTTAAACTGTCAGAAACATATTAGCCTGATTATTAATAAGAAGTTTACAATCCCTTTTATAATTATTTGCGATATATATATATATATACTAAAGTGTAATGCACATAAGTACATACTTTTATAATATAAGTACATCTATTTATTTATATTACTAATATAGAAGTAAGTGTAAATATAAGAAAGTATAAGCATATAGAAAAAAGAACTAAATTGTACTTCTCAGGAACAACCTGGTACCCAAGTATTTCCCTAAAACTCCCAACATAGTTTATTAAATAACGACTACAGTTGAACCTCAATATTGCGAACCTTTACATTGCGAATTTTTCTATATAGCGAACTTTTTCCTGGAACCAAGAATATTTCACTATTTTCTTCGTACAATACGAATACGAAATGTATTTTCCATATGATGAACTTTTGTATGTGTGTGATTCAATATTTTTCCCTCCCTATTTTTAAAGTATTTTTGGACATTTCAAGCTTTTCTCTCTTTTAACCCATTTTATGGTTGTCATAAATCTTAAATTGGTTTTATTAGGTGCCTAACTCACTGAGAGCAATATAATTCAGGGCATTTCATCCAACAAGGGCAACCCTTAATCCCCATCGTCCAGTTCACTTGAAACATCTTCAATATCCCCTTTCACCCTTAGTGGAATTGTCTCGAATCCCCGAGTCCTTGAACTAGTCTCCGTTCATTTGTGGTATTGATCAGTCGTACTAATAACTTCGTTTCTTGTAGCTCGAAAACATCAAAACGTAAGGGCTTGAGCCTCAAACAAAAAAAAAATTTAATCCTTCAGGAAGTGGTTAAAGATGTCAAGAGAAAGAATATTGTTTTAAAATTTGGTATTCCTCCAAACAGCTTATCAACTATTATAAAAAATTGAGATAAGTTCCAAAGCTATGATTCATCGATTTCTTGTTCAAAACGTTTAAGAACATGTGCCTATGAAGATGTCAATGAGGCAGTTTTGAGGTGGATACACACAATGCGAGATAAAAATGTTTCGATCTCTGGACCTTTCGTAATACAGAAAGCTCTTCAATTTGCGAAGGCATTGGAATATAACCTGGCTAGAAAAATTTAAGAAAAAACACGGAAAAATACGCCTGGTAAGGTTTTTGGTGCATTGCAAAGATGTGAGGCGTATTATCTCATAGCTTTTTTCAAACAAACAAAAAAACTCAAACAAAATTAACAGAATTTATGAGTAATTGAATTTAAGGAGATGCATGTGGTAATGCATGTTTCGAATTTTTATTTATAAAATAATTCATGTTTAAAATTACTTGTATGCTTTAAGTTAGAAAAAGTCCTTAAAAAATTCATTAATTTTAATATAAAATTACTTTCTTAATGTTGAAAATATAGAATATTCCTCGGCATTCTTTTTTATTTTCCTTGCAGTTTTTTTTTTTTTTTTTGAGGGGTAAGGTGCATAAAATAAATAGATATTAATTTACGAAAAGGTGTGAATTATTACTTTTTTAAATATGTATAGTGTTTATGAATTTAAAATTTGTTTAATGTGGTTCCTAAAGTATATTGAAAGATGAACCTATATATAACGAATTTTCCATATAACGAACTTTTTTTCTTGATTTAGCGACTTCGTTAAATGGAGTCCGACTATATTTCCTTTCACTTGAACAAGTGAATATAACATTCCTGTCATAAATTTCCCCTGTTTCCTCATTTTAAACGTAGAAGTGAATAATTGTGCTCTGGTTTTTTTTTTTTTTTTTTTTTTTTTTTTTTTGCTTGGCATTTGAGCGGAAAGGTAGCCCTTTTCTCTCCTGATGCTAAAATTACCTAAATAAATGCTGATTTGATAACTTGATAACAACAAATATTTTTCTCTTTCCATGGCAGAAACATCTTAAACGGCAATAAAATCATTACACACGCATACACATACATATCTATGTATATATATATAGAGAGAGAGAGAGAGAATGTATATATATATATAAGTGCATATTTTTGTAAAGAGGGTTTCAATTAAAAATGTATCTGAAGGTGTGCTATTTTAAGTCCAGTCAACCTTCATCTAAAAATGAAATAAAGTTGTTAGAAGTGTAATTAAAATTCAGAAAAGAGTATACTACTTTCTTCTCTGAATGAGTACAGTTTTAACTCTTACAAACTTTCATTGCAAACAAATCAGATAAATATTCAAAATAAAATCTTTTACAGTGCTTTAATAACATGTTCACAAGGAGTGAGTGAATTTTCAAGAATTTCTTCGATCTCTTCTTTTTAGAGGTATCCAATTCTTGAATATACTGCTTATTGTGTGTACTTTCTTACTATCCTATTTACTATTACACATATAGAACTGAAAATTCATTTTGAAGGATACGAGCTTGCACACACACAATCTTGTTTGCATACAGATAATTTTTATTTAAGCAGTGAACGAGAATTCGAGATTTTAATAACGCTCAAGCTGAACAATGGTTAATATGTGTATTTCACGCTCCGATATATTAAATTCAAATGCAAAAAAAAATAAAGTTAGATGTCTGGCTGTACAGTTTTCGATTTCATTTTGTCTCTTCTGTCGAGTGTGGTGAAATGGAGACAGATCTACTAATATCTAAGAAGAGCTTAGATATCGATAAGATTCTTGAGTTGTTTGTGAGGAATAGCAGTTATTGAATACTTTTATTAGTCGTACTCTTGTCATATGATAAACCATTAGTTTTCGCATTGCTTATTTATTAAAATGAATATTTTTGTTTAATTTTAACGTAGTTCTTATTGGATTTGAACAAACTATTTGTAGTCAAATAACTTTCAACAAAACTTCTTTTTACTGTGAAATATCGTCGTCCCATTTACTTGGTTATTGCTAAAATTATTATAAAGTTGTGAAAAGATAAATGGAGTCGAAACGAAAATTTTTTTTTCAAATCTATGATAACTGATTTTACAGAAATATTCTAATTCGAATTATTATCATATTTTTATCAAATATTACGTTAGTTTTTGAAGTACACGTCAACTTTTTATACAAAAGGTAACTACTTTCTGATTGTTATTTCAGTTTATATTCATTTTTATCAATATTGAACTATTTTTTGGTATATCATTTAGCTTACAAATTAGTGTATTAGATATGTTTTGCATTTTTAATAATTTTCACTTATTGCTATTATACTCCTAATCATACTTTATTTTTAGCATATAATTATTTTTTATAGACCATCTTAAAAAGATAAGATTATTAGAGCGATAATTTCAAATAATTCTTTCATTGATTTACGGATCGGCAGAAGGAAATGCATGAAGATTGTAACGTGAAAGGTACCCACAGAGAGATGCACCGGGCCGCCTGATGTTTTCTAGTTTGTATCACAATTTGTGGGAATATAGATCATTACGAGGTAATATTAATAATTTTAATTTTTATGTGAGCGATATCATGATCCATTAATGAGAGAGAGAGAGAGATTTATATTATTGTAGCACTATAAAGAAACATGAAGGCACTTAGCGACGAACCTCGTTTTTTTTAACCTCGATCATGTGATGAGGATGACACTTTAGCTGACATCCCCCCTCTCCAAAGTACCACACCACGCCAAAAGGGGACTTTGAGCTCGACATGATTTCTGGTCATCAGCCTTCTCTACATGATGAGTCTTCAGTGGCCCAGCACTCGAATCCGCAACTTGCCGATCACGAGTTCTCGACGAGTTCTCATAGCTACAAGATTACCGCGGCCACCACGATCCCTTAGTGAACAGAATCCTTACTTTGAAGAACAGTGATCCAGGAAAATCTCAGTGTGTAACAACCGATTAGCGGTTGTTGGAGTTTGAGGGTTTGACTAAAGATCAGCCATAACGAGTTTTAAATTCAAATTTATTTATCGCTTTTACCTAATCAACACAATTAAGGGTAGCCAATGCACTTAGCAACTAATTAGAAGAGCAATCTCTCACGGCTTAAGGTTACTTGACATATAAATATAATTTACTCCACTTACTCTTGGAGTACTCTAGACTTCCATGCTAGAATTCGCCGTAAATCTCTTACTTAATTGTACTTCCTCCGTGAGCACAGAAGACCGTAAGCACAGAATTGTAAGACTTCCTCCTTACTTAATCACAATTTTATCGCTTTTATTCTCCAATTATAAATAATCGACCATCCAGCGACTATTTGTCAACAAGCATCACGTACCTAAATGTCAACGCTTAAATAGAACAACTCATTTAAATAAGTCAAGTCTTCTTCGTTGGAATGTTTTCAATCGAACACGCAGGTAAAAAAAATAATTTTACCCCAAGAGGATTAGTAGAAGATTCGTGGATAGACCCGTTACAAGTATACTTTTTACCACTGTTCCGAGTCCTCTTTTTTGTATTGGTGTTGGTTAAACTCTGTCTCGAGTGACGCAAACCACATTTTTCATAATAAAAATGTAAGAAAATCCCCACTGCTAAAAATTGTATCTTAAACCTTATACTTATTTACATAATTTTGGAATTTCTATAGGCAGTTATACAACCTCTGACAACAAGGTTCGGTGAATAGTCTGGTAATATTGACGTAGATGAAATATTAACGAAAGTGACCTTACTACCCTTCAAAATAGTCCCCTTCCATAACTATGCACGGCTGAGATCTGCTATACATGTCCTGGAAACTTATCAAGAAGCCCTCTTTTGGAATGGAGTACAGAAGCCTCATCAAGTTTCATTGGATGTCAGGAATATCGTTGAATCTCTTTCCTTTCAAAGCGAGAATTTGTGTCTTGGGAATAAGAAGCTGGAGGATTGAGATCTGGATGGATGTTCAATTTGCACCACCCTCTTTTTTGCCAGGAATAGTTTGATGATATTAGGTGTGTGAGGGTGAGCATTGTCGTGAACCAAAAACAATCAACCTTGTTGTGCGTATTGGGGTCGTACCCTACATATCTCCTACGTTTTTCTCATCCCTAAATACTGGGTAACGATTTGTCGCATGGATTCTCGGTTAATCTGCAGTTCATCAGCTATCATGCGCACAGTTAATCGACGATCATCTGTGATTAATTTCCTCACTTTCTCAATGTTTTCGTCACTGACGGATGTCACCGGTCTTCCACTATAGGTTTTGTCAGAAACATTTTCCCGGCCTTCTCGAAAACGAGTGAACCACTCGTACACATACTTCATGGAAAGTGCTTGATTTTCATGAATACGTATCAGCAACGCATAAGTTTCTTTCAGTCTCTTGCCAAGCTTAAAACAAAACTTTAAGTTGGTCTTTTGTTCCTTAATTTTCCTGTTCTCAGTTAAGAACCAACGGACTGAACAAGCACTTTATAAAACAAGTCTTACATGGAACACAAACAACGCTCAACTGTACAACGGTGAGAGCAGATGGTCAACACCTGCCGCTACGCAAGTACAGCACTTTGTTTCGCCAGTGTTGCTAGATCGGCCGCTCTGCCTTTATTCACCGAACTTTATTTTCATAAGTTATATTAGTGTGGAGTTTTTTTTAAATATTTTTTTTTTGGTATTTAGATGGTTGGTTTTAAGCAGTTTTTTTTAATATAAAAAGGAATTCCTGAAATTATTTGCTGAAAATACACATTATGTGACTTTTTTTAAAGGAATAATTTGAAAGATCAACCCAACGTAAATCAATGGTATTAAATTAAATAAACTAAATAAATATTACAAAACAAAGGTTTTCTTAAAGTTTCTTTTGTATTCCAATATAAATTGTCGTCATTTTACCCCTTGTCACACTGCTGTAAAATAGCTATAGCACACTCTTTAGTTTAAAATGCTTTTAATATTAGCATTGGTGTTTAGAACAATTGTTTTCTCTAGAACAGGTGTCAGTGGAACAATTCTCAGTGGCATTCTACATCACTCTACAAATTTGTCAATTTTTGAGTGAATGAAAGTTGAAATTTTGGAATAGAGTTTGTTGAACCATCATCTTAAGAATTATGCAAAGCAAATTTTACGGAATTGCGAAATCATCTGGAAGATAACTAAAGATAAATCGATGGCTAATTTTTTTAAATTGTTCGATGCCATTGCTGACAAGATTTAAGAGCTTGAACAAAATTGTATGTACTATATTCTTTCTGCTTTTAGTTCTACGTATTTATGCGAACAAATCTTTTCTCAAATAAAAAGCATTTTGTGTCCGCAAAGAAATTGCTTAGTAACTGAACGTTCAGAATCGTGTCAAATTGGAAGTCAGAAATTATACCTGTGATATTGCAATCTGAAGCAGAGCGGTACAGGGACAAGGTACGCATAAAAAATAATTTTTTCAACTATATTGAAGGAATACTTATATTTTATGTTGTTCATTTCTTATTTTAATAAATATGTTTAAAAGATACGTAATACATGAAAAATGCACAATTTTAATTTTTATTTATGTTAAAGTAAGAGTTGTATTTTGTTGTTTATATTTATGCTAATAAATATCTTTAAATGATGCCTTATTAATGATAATTAAATCTGTATACTTAAACTCTATTCCCTAACTGTGTTTACATTGCCGCAGAAATCGAATTGTTTCAAATATTTTCTACAATGTAGCAATCTAAATCGTATTGATAGAATGATTAGGCACGCCGCTACAATGTTGCCGACCCCTCCTGTAGAATTTTCAAAGGATCAAATGTAATACTATAGAGGTCAAACTCATCCCAAGCATTATTAATAGTTAACCATCCCTCGACTGCTTTTAGATTGGTTTTCACTTTAAGACTATATGCATTTTAGATTAGGGAGTTTCATTATCAGGAGAATTTATTTACAATAAAGCTGAGTATAGTTTCGAAAATTCATAAAATATTTACTAACGACGCAAAATATTGCCTTACATAGTAAATAATTTCCTTAAAAAGTATTAACAGAGTTCCTTTGTGATATAAATATGTATTACCGTAACGTAGATCTTACTTCCAAAGTTAGTTGTATTTCCAAATATTAATAAAGTTCTTTGAATGTGATGCGGCGCTCACTAATTTTACTTTAAACTAACATCTTAAAAACTACCCAGGTTCGCTTATTTAACTCAGTCCGCATCAACATAGTGGCTAGTACTTTAAATGAATTCTTGAGACAACGCAAAACTAATGACATTACTCTGATTAAAATTAAAATAAATTAGTTTATTACAATTTGAACACATTACGAAATTTAGATTAGATTAAGCACTATTAAAATTGAAGAATAAAAGAACTATGAACAAACAATAAGAATTTCACTTATCTGAAACGGAGGCGAGGTGATGGGGGCTGGCATTGTCCACCGAACAATAAACTAAAGTTTGTCCTAAAATTTGAGAATCAAATTAACTTTGTTGTGAGTGAGAATCTGCCGAAAAGTGTCACTCGGTGCCCTTTTAAGGGAGGGCAAATCCCACCATTTTGTGCCTACGCGCACTCTTTGTCCAGCCGCGTCATTGGTCAATTACCACGAGCAAAGTTACAAAAGTTGCAGTTTTGAAATAAAATTTACGAGTCCGTTCACCCCACGTACTCGTTGACAAAACCTTGACACCCCGTGCTGGTCCCCAGCAAAGGAATTCCAACAACATCCTGTAAACAAGGGGGATATACAAATTACTGATTATTTGGGGGCCAACTTCATTGCCGGCCAGCCTCCCATCAAATGCAAAGACATTAAAATAAGCAAAAATATTTGTCTGATGGCATTTTTGAAGTAATTTAACGAACATTTAAAAGCTCTAAGGACACAACTTCTGGAACATTACCGTGGCCGCGGTAGCCAAGTGGTCTAGGCATCGGATCGTGGCTAACATGTCATGAGTTTGATCCCAGTACCACTGAAGACCCGCCGTGTAGGCGAGCGATGCACGTAAAATCTGTCGAGAGCTCAAACGTCCTCTCGTTGGTGTGGTGTGGTAGTTAGGAGAGGGAGTGCAAGCTCAGGTGTCGTCCGCGTCACTTGACCATGGTTCCAAATTACGCGGACCGTTCCCAAAAGCCCTCGTGTAGCTGAACAGTGGGACGTAATATTCACCCACTCTGGAACATTACCAAACATTTTTTTATATTACTTCTCAAAACGCGTTGTTGTATTAAAAATCTTTAAAAAAATTTTTTTTTTTAAATTTGGAACAGTATATGTTTATGAAAGCAAAGGTAACTTCTGAGAAATTAAGGGATTTTCCATTATAGCAGCCTTAGATTTTACATATCTCGATTTTTATGATTTAGATATCAGTCTATAAGAAACTGTAAACAATAATTTCTTTTTTATTTATCTTATTCATTGAGAAGATATATATTACCCTTTTTGAACGTCACCAAAAAACGCTAATCTTGATGTCGATGTTTGTTTTCAGAATATAAATTTGTAAAGAGAAAGAAAATGAATAGTTTTTTTCTTACATTTTTAACACATTTTAAGAATATGACAACAATTATATGAATAAAAGGAACTCAGTCATATACTTCGAAGAATCGTAAACTGTCCCGTAAGTCTACTTTCATTTTTTTCAAAACTACACTATAAATTCAACAAATTGGTATATTAGCATGTGATTTGCCCCAAAGAATCTGTAATGCAAGGGAATATTGTTCCAGCGAAAAACCTGAACACTTCGCCAATGGTGAAAGTGCTGTAAGGATTGTACAATCGGAAATAGCGTGAGCAAAAATGGAATCAAAACAGCTTAAAATTCCAGTTTAGGCTCTTGTGAATATGTATTCTAGTAGCATTGTTACTTGGTAACTATTTCCAGAAGTTTTTATTTATTTACTGCTATTTATTAATGAACTTCGTTCTGCCTATGTGTAAATGATCTGACAAGCTTCGAGTATTTTGAAATTGCAAAGGGCAATTTCAATCGCAAGGCTTGAACCAACTGAGCTAGGCCAATGGCTTTGGCTTCAAGTGGGCTTTGTCTCGTTTTTGACTCTGCCTCAATAAAATTAAGATCCGAATAATTTTAGCCATCAACTGTTATTTTCGGACATATTCTTCTGTTGGCGAGAATTCCTTGTATAGAGTTTGCTCCTAGCCAACTGTTGTAACCTTTGTATTCAGTTCGAAAGGTATAGCGATCCCATATGGTTGAGATCCGTTTCTCTTATTAAAATTTGTTAAAATATACAGTCCATTAATTATTATATCGGCAACATCTTCGAAAAACTGGGAATATCGTAGTATATGGCAACTGGCAACAGTAGTAAGACTGCATTATTATGTCATGTCCATTCAGGGACGTCTTAAGGCATGTTCCAACTGGGCCCGAGCCTCGACCACAATGGGGGGTCTCTCGTCTAGTTTTCGACTAGGCAGTAAGATCATGATTCGAAAAATGTCAACAGTCAAATGTTTTTCCGGTTGTATTCTCCGAAAAACTGGGAATATTGGAAAATATGTCAGTTGGCTACCTCGTCCATGTATAGGTCTAGGCCTTCCACCGTACACCATCATTACTCATGCAGTCAAAAGGCGGCAGGCGCTTGAGATGGTTACATTTATTTGTTTCGGGTTATTGTTTGTAGGAGTAGGTGACAACGTATGCTATGTACTGTTAAGGATCATAGGTGGTGCCTACATTTGTGTAGGGGCCTATATGTCAGTTGGCAACAGTGGCTAGACTAAATAATTATGCGATGACCGTCGTCCATGTATAAGCCTAAGTCTACCACCATACACCATCATTACTCTTTAAGTAAAAGAGCGACAGTCAGTCGAGCCAGTTCGTGCAATTGTAAGTCAGGCACATTTATTTGTTTCGTGTTACTGTTTGTACGAGTATTTGGCAACGTGTGCTATGTATAGCCTATTTTTAAGTATCATAGGTGGGACCTACATTTGTGTAAGGTCCCAGGGCCTACATTTATGTAAGAGTCCAGGGCTTACATTTGTGTAAGAGCCCAGGGCCTCAAGAAGTCTTAAGACGTCCCTGTGTCCCTGAATAGGCCTTAGCTTACCACCATACACCATTTATTACTCTTTTAGTCAAAAAGCAGCAATCGGTCGAGTTGGTTTGTGCCTAGGTCAGTGATATTGCGAGTCATACATTTTTATTTGTACGAATGTTTAGCATCGAATATTGTATAATACTGTCTACTGTAAGGGTAGCTGATAGAACCTACTTTTGTATGGGGCCCAGGGTCTTGAGAAGTCTTAAGACGTTGTCAGAAATGGGCTTAATTCATCTGACATTACAATCACGTTGACGATTCCGTAAATAAAATAAATGCGCTGAGTAATAACTTCTAATTGATATTGAATATAGAGCTCAGCTAATGTGTGTAATTTTTGTTCTGGTACCCTCGATTCACCACCATGTGATAATTATATAAACCAAAAAGTGGGGTGATATACTATTTTTATCTAACGGTTTGACTTGTTTAGTGTTGTAATACTTTCAATACGCCCAATTCACGGCCACATGACAACTTTAAAACAACAACAAAAAACGCGTGCTAGCTTTATTATATTTTCAATATAATCCCGTTGTTACTATCTGGCAAGTTATTACTTAGCTTCACGTGATTGGGAAGTTAGGCTTGTCGGTTCAAGTTCTCACGTGTCTGTGAATCGAGTCCATCTCATAACAGAGTTAAAAATTGTCTTCGGAATAAGTCAACTTATGGAACAATTAAACGTCCGGGAAGTTCGACTGTACTTTTTCGAAAGATAAACACCGAATCATTCAAGCAATACCACAATCTATACCATCCACGAACCAGATAAGGAAACAATATCTAAAAGTGACAGACGTCTTTTAAAATTCACTCCTTTCATTTTGTTAGAGTAAGCAGCATCATATTTAAAACCAATTCACAAGAATGCTAGGCCAGAATTTGCTCGAAAACATATGCGAACAGATTGGAGTAAAGCAGTTTTTTTTTCATTATTTGTGATATATTTTTTTTTCATTTAACTGTGACTGCTTAATTGATTTTTTGATTATAGATTGCTTTCAGTGATGGAAAAAAAGTTTAATTTGTGTGGACCGGATGGCCTTAAATCATACTAGCACGAATTGAGAAAGGGCAAAAAGGTTTTAAACATTTCTCTGGAGGGTGAAGTTGCATGGTGTGATGACGCTACTATCTATCTAGAATAGCCCCGCTGTGTTGAAACAGCGCCATCTATTACCTTAACACAGGGGTGGCCAACCTTTTTGGGAAGAGTGCCCCTATCTGATAAAAAAAATATGCGGTCACTTCGAACTTTTTCAATAAAGAAATGAAAAGGTGAAAAAATGCTACTTATAGGCTGATAATGGAATTTTTACGAAAATAGAACATATTTTATGCAGGTCTAAGTAGTGGAAATTTAAAAATAATATAGTAATAAAGTAAAAGTACAAACTTAAGTTTTATTGCTAGATTTTTTTTTCAGTTTCAATCAATTAGTTTAGGTATAAATATAAACAAGTAACCAGAAAAATTTCATTCTAAATAATTATTTAGCAGTCAGTACTTTTTGATGTGTAACATCTTTACTCTCGGTTGCTGGATATTTGTTGGAGTGATTTCGTGAAAAGGGACGGAAATGAGTAACAGAAAGTCGGGGGAAGCGCTCACTGTTTGATTTGACCAATTCAGCGCCTTGGGGGTGTCTCTTCGCTAGCCTCGTCTCGGGGTCCAACTGTAGTAGCAGTTAAGACGCCCGCCTACCACACATACCAGCAAGTCTTATTAGACTTCATCCAGAATAGACTTGTGATTCTTACGCTCAATTCTCAAAGTCTCAGAGCTCGTTGTGTGTGAAATCTCTCTCTTGGGATATATTTATATATGTGTAAACTATATATTAATAATTATATTTCCTGTTAAGCGTCTGAAAAAGCTCATCATTCTTAAAAAAATAGGAGTAAGTAATATGGAATTATTTGAGTAAATATTTAAGTGCTTATCATTTTCATACTTTGAGGTTAATTCCTGTCACTGTCAATATAATATTTTTAATTGTGATTAAAAAAGATTTCTCGATTAAAAAAAACTAATTAAGTGAACTGGTATTTTTGATTTTCTCTAATATTTCTAATTTTAAGCATGCGCTTGACGGTGTCTCTTCGCTATCCTCGTCTGGGGGTCCAACTGTAGTAGCAATTAAGACGCCCGCCTACCGCACATACCAGCAGGTCTTGTCATTTTGGTGGTCGCATGCATTTCTCCGAATCAAACAGTTAAAGAAATTAAAGATTTCCTGCATTTTGTACTTTTTCCGCATACCGAAGGTGGATCTGCTCTTTTTTAAAAAAACATCACTCGCTTCCCATGATTTTGAGTGGTGATTTTAACGTTAACTTCAGTTTGCCAGAAGCCGAGCCGCTCATAGCTTTTCTGAAAGATGAACTCAAGCTCGAAATGAACGCTAATCGAAATAACTCGACAACTAACAGTGGTACTGTTATTGACGCCGTTTTTCAACAATTTTTAAATACTTTGAAATCACAAGTATATGTGTCATACTTTAGTTTTCATAAATCTATTGTCTCCGCTATTCCCCAAATTGAACAATAATAAATATTGTTGATAAAAAAAACTGCATTACTCCTTGTGTTAATTAAATAAAATTTTCATTAAAGATGTAATTATTCGATAGAAAATTATTTCCAGTCATAACCGATTCATTTCTTTCAGGATTAAAATCACTATTGCGTATTTACCATGATAACAAGTCAGATGTTACACATCATATGCGACTGCTGTAAGACTCGTTTCTTTTTTGTTTAATGTGGTTTTTCAATTTTTTACTGAATCATCTACATCAGGATTAGTTCTTGAAGATGCTAACAAAGTCGGGTTGTCTTAGGGGTGAGCATCCATTTCTCTTTTTTTCTCCGATATCGAGATAAAAAAAAGAAACGAGCCTTACAGTAGTCGCATACGATGTGGAACATCTGACATGTTATCGTGGTAAATACGCAATAGTAACTTAAATCCTGAAAAAAATTAATCGTGTATGATTGGAAATAATTTTCTATCGAATAATTATATCATTAACGAAAATTTTATTTAATTAACACAAGGAGTAATGCAATTTTTTTTAATCAAAAATAATTATTCTTGTTCAATTTGGGGATGAGCGGAGACACAATAGATGATAACTAAAATATGACACATATACTTGGTGATTTCAAAGCATATAAAAACCATTGAAAAATAGCTTCAATAACAGTACCACTGTTAGTTGTCGAAACATTTCGATTTGTGTTCATTTCGAGCTTGAGTTCATCATTTTAAAAGCTATGAGTGGCTCGGCTTTCAGCAAACTGAAGTTAACTTTAAAATCCCCACTCAAAATCATGGGAAGCGAGTGATAGTTTTTTTTTAAAAAGAGCAGAACCACCTTCGGTATATGGTAAAAGTAAAAAAATGAAGGAAATCTTTAATTTTTTAACCGTTTGATTCGGAGAAATCTCGAAAGCGACCACCGAAATCACTGTTTGTCCATTTTCAAATAAGCATTTTGCCGCACATATGTCCCCAATATCTTGACTAACAATACCCAGTCCACTTGTTTGACGATAAGTAATATCCATATGTCGAGCCACAACATGTGAGTTGTTCTGTTTACGATAGATCGCAACACCAGCTGCTCTGTGGCCCGGTCGTTTAAATTGTACGCAGCAATCGAAGTCAGATATCGAAACACGTTCGTCATTGTCTAACCATGTCTCTGCCTAAAGGACTTAGCTTCTTCTCTGATCCTAAAGTGTGAAAACAAAAACAAAGATCCCACGGCCTAGACCGCAGGGGGTGGGGGATGGGGGTGGAGCCCCTCCCGAATGAAGGAGAAGAAACAGAACTTCACTGAATAGTCCGCGCTTCCCCAACTTCCTGTTACGCATTTCCGTCCCTTTTCACGAAATCACTCCCACAAATCTCCAGCAATCGAGAGGAAAGATGTTACACATCAAAAAGCAAAAGTGTGTTCTCAAAAAAGATACATTGGTAAGAAAAGCTAAATCTCAAAGCTTATATTCATTCTTGAGAAGTAAGCACTCTCTGGGCAGTTCATTGTTTCTTCCAGATATTTTAAAACACCTCCCTCAAATTCCAGAATCTCACGAATACGTTTCCTTTGGAAAACCAAAGCATACAACAATGAAGGAGTGTTTTCTACATTATATAATTTTCTATTGTAATTTAAATAAGTGTACTTTAAATAAATTTAGAAGTTTTGTCTTGTCTGAGACAACCACCTTTCAATATAAAACAATAAATACTATTATTAGGATAATAATAACTAACCTTTTTAATGTTTCAATAAGTCTTCGCATGCCACTCTTACTACTCAGCCGTGCCACACTGTGGCACGCGGGCCGCGGGTTGGCCACCCCGGCCTTAACACATGGTCTGGGAAGCTTACACTGCTAGGGGAACTCTTCTTTTGACCCTTGTCTCTTGTAAAATGAATAGTTAAACATAACAAGATGCACTCTGACACATAAACTTTTGCCTTGTTTAAGTAGATTTCGTCGGAACCTCCATAGGTTTCAACAAGACCGTAAGCTGCAGCAGTAACACCAAATAGTGGTTAGCTGTTAACAAAGTTGATTCACTGTGCAGCGGGCCCTTCGGCAAGTCGCAAACAACAAAGAACATAAATAAAATCCCTTAACAACTGCCCCGAATAGGGATTCCTTTTCATACCAGTCGTCTAAGGTATACACGGAGTAACTGTGAACAAGTAGGTCGGTGGTTCAAATAAATACCCCTGCCAAGTTCAACAACTAGTTGCCGAAAATTAACTGCCTAGCCAGTTTCCCAGACCTCAGGAACGTTCGCGGACTCCTAGCTTTCATTGAATATTTCCAAATAACTTAAAGTACTCCTTTATTTCTGAAGACTATTGTACATTCATGGAACAATTTAGATAAATCTACTCTTTAAACTCGTTTTAAGTGTATAGAAAATATAATTTTCAGTTAGTGAAAAATGATGGTCCAGTAAGTTTTTAATTTTAGGGGATCTATATTTATATACAAGATAGCCCAACACTTTTTTCATTTTTTGCTTATATATTAATAAATGTTACTTCATTTTGCTTCATGTTTATACTTCTATAGTTCAGAAATGACAGAAATACTCGTGCATGTAATAGAATGATATCTTACCAATTTTCAATGAAACCCTAGGTGTACATATAAATATGTGGAGCAGTGAAAACATGTTTTTCTATCTGACTCCTTCATGCAAATTTTTTTTAAATAGCTATTGCAGTCGAATGACTTTTTATAAGCTTCCTTTGATTATAACTTATTAATCCATAAATATCAACAATGAATTCAATTCACTCAGTTATTTTATTTATGGGACCGACTAAGAAAAGGGGCGTCAAATAACACTTAGTCATTTTCTTTCTTTTTTTAAGAAAAAATTAGTTGTCTTAGATATTTCACTAACAGAATCGTCTTCCTTTTCTAACTTCAACCTTCATTTGACCTTAAGGAATAGAATTTACAGACTACAAAGCGTTTTTCACGTAAAAATTCTTCATTCGGATTTAAATCCTAATCTTAAGAAACAAAATATAAACTTCGAACAATTCTTCACATAAGACTGAAATTTATTTCAGAATAAAGTAAAAAGGACGAAATATGAAACTCATTTTATCCAAGAAAATGAATTATCAAAGGAGACTGAGTCAGTTTATTAAAATATGCTTTTCTCTGTCTCTTCATTTCAGTGAAGTCATAATTTTATATTGATATTGAAACATATTTTAATATTAAATGTTTCAAGTTTAAATCCTGTTTTCTACAATTTATATAACTAAGAAAACCTTAAATTAACTTTTTATTTCATTCTAATACACAGGATAAATAATTATACATAACTTATTAAAGTGAAAAGATTCTTAAATGTAGGATACATTTGAAAGTCCAATTAAAAATTCGTTGTTGTTTTTAATTCGCTATGAGAATTGTAAAAAGAATAAAACGTAACAAATCACAATAAAGAAAAACAAGATACATTATGTGTGTGGTGTTTGTGTGTGTGTGTGCGTTAATTTTTTTAAAGTAAAAAGCATTATTCTTGATATAATAGCTGAATTGTAAGGAGAGTAAAACACCCGATGCAAAACATTGTTTAGAAAAATGTAAAATAATTTTTTAGTGAGTGCATTTATTTTTTTATCTATAATGCCACTTAAGCACTCGCAACGCCCCTTGGGGATCAATTTTCGCAAACTTCTTTTATAGTAGATCTCTACTCCATGAAAAGAACGTGCATACAAAATTTCAAGGCTGTAGGTTTAATAGTTTAAAAACAGGAACATTTATCTGTAATGCTACTTGTGGGTCGATTTTTGCACAACGCTTCATACTTCGGTATGCAATAAAATTAATCTTTTCTTTAAGCAATAAGATACATGTTTTGTTATATAATAAGATTTCTTTTTTCTTCATCAAAAATATACATATATAAGAAAAAACAATGATATTGAATTGTGTGCGAGCACGCGTGCGGAAATCCTAATAAATAATAGTGTAACACGTTTACTATCACAACATTCTTATAAATATTCATTTATCTTTCTAAATAAACATTTAAACACGCGCTTTATTCTCTTCAGAATAGAAAAAAGAATATCCCAGAATACTTAAAAGAATCAACCGTTTCTTTAATATGTGTCACCAAAAGTAATATATCTACAAAAATTTGGCAACAAAAAAGCATGATATATAAATATTCAGTAGTTTAATATTCATTAAAATTTGAATAGCTACATAGCATTTGGATAGGAAATGAAAAAATAGTTATTTTTCTAAAAGATCTAGTTACTGCATATGCATTTGAATGTTTACTTTCCTTTCCCCAAATGCAGTCGGAACTCCGACAGAACATCAGCGAGATTCCTGTAAGTGTTCAGAAATGCCCTAACAGTCCAGTTGGCACTTTTCCCCCCAAAGGGTAAAAGAAGGAGTTCGATAAAATATGTGAAACGTAAAGTTGGAAGATTTATTGGCACTGCCTCGGTCGAAGGAGAGAGGATACGATTTCAAGAGCAAAGAAGAGTGTATCTTGAACCATGTGCCTTTAAATTTTGTGGCTTTCTCTCTAACAAATGGCCTTTTTCTTGCCATTTTTCTGTACGATTTTTTCTTTTCCCAGAGTAATAAGCAAGCTAAGGGAGGCTTCTGCATAATGTTCTCGTAACTTTCTCACAGTCGATAAAAATACTAGAGACCAAACTAAGAATAAACTTCTCTCGAAAGCTTGTTATTTTAGATAACTCCACCCGGGTGCCGAGCGTGCTGAAAAACCTGTTGGCGAAAAGGATTTTTTATCTTTTTAACACCAGAATGGGAAGCCATTTCTGAATTATTTGTTCCATTTTCAGATTTAGAAGAGTTCTATGGAAGAGCGAAAAAGTTTCTGGGATTCGAATAGAAAGTGTCCTGAAACGCTTTCAGATATCTTTCTGGACGCAGTTTTATTGAATAAAAAAACGGATAGAACTTATCTCTGACTAAAACTAACATTTCAAGTAGGAACAAGAATCCTGGGGGAAAAAACATGTTTTTAGAGGAGACATAAAAAGATGAAGAGTTTGATGAATTTCTTTCCAATTTTGAAACGTTCATATTATTTTATTGCAGTCAATTTTGGGGTAATGTTTTCTTCCTTTATAAGGCATATCAATAAAAATATATTATGTTCTAAGCATGTATTTTTACATATCGGGAATACAAATAAGTTTTACAATAGAACGTAACCAGTATTAAATCGCATCAGATTATCCTGTAACTATATTCGTGGGATAGCGTCATTATTTCCCTCTAAAAATCAGTGTGTGTCATTTTGCTGAAGTATTAACACCACAGTTCTTTTGTGCTCTAAGTAGGTCAACGTTTGTGCCAACAAAACAAAATTTGCGGGATGCGCTGCTTTTTTGTTTTAATCAAAAGAAAAACACTGCTGATTGACTTCGATTACTGTGTGAGTCATATGAGGAATATGCTCTATCAGTAAAACCTTGTGAGTACTGGTTCCGGCGTTTTAAAAGTGGAGATTCTGACACCAATGACAAAGAATGTGAAGGGAGGCCAGTAACGTTTGAAGATCCTGAGTTGGAGTCGTCATTGAACCAAGATTCATGCCTAGTACAAGAGGAGCTAGCCGAAAAGTTAAGAGTGACTCAACAAGCGATTTCAAACCGTCTTAAGGCTGTTGGTATGATTCAAAAGCATGGAAATTGGGTTCCGCATGAACTTAAACCAAAAGTCGTCTAGCACCGTTCTTTCACGTGGCCAACAACTGCTCCAAAGACAAAATCGGAAAAGTTTTTTACATCGAATAGTGACGGGGGACGAAAAATGGATCCACTAGGACAATCCAAAGTGCAAAAAAACGTGGGGTAAGACCGGTCATGCATCACCTTCAACGGCTAAACTAAATATTCATGAAAAGCTGATGCTGGCCATCTGGTGAGATATCCCTTTTAGTGGTAAGAAAACCCAAAATACTTCCATCATCACCATGGAAAATAAAAATAATCAAGAGGAACAAAGCCAATCTGAAGATTCCCCATCTCCGACGCTATGTCTCGGAAATTTTTAATTTAATAGAATTATTCAAAACTTCCTCAGACCTAGTAAAAAAAATGCCAAAACTTCTCTCCCTACTCCCTGCTTTTAAAGCAACTAAATAGACAAACAAAAAGCGTTTCTACTTTTAGAATCGCTTCTCAATAACTAATTATTTAACTTTATTTTGTTTCTCTTATTTTTGTTAAATTTTTTTTCGATAGTTTAATATTTTTATCTGAAAAGGGCAGTCAAGATCCAATAGTCCACGCGCAATAGCCAATAGGAACCCTCAGCTCATGTTGCCGTGTATTAGATATATATTAGATATATTTATATTAGATATATATATAATATATCTAATACATAAAATTCTCGTGTCACAGTGTTTGTAGCCAAACTCCTCTGAAACGACTAGACCAAATCTTACGAAATTTTGTGCGTATATTCAGTAGGTCTGAGAATAGGACGTAAACTATTTTTCATTCCGATATTGCAATTAGTTAAAAAGATATTCATTAAAAACCTTAAAACACCTAATTGTTTTACTCCTGGGGGTTGTTTATTTGGCTAAACTTCAGTTCCGTTTCGGCCGAGCAAAGATTCCCCTTTTTCGACCATTTTAAAATAGCCATCCAATTTTTGCTTTTGAAATCAGACAAAAAGTAATTGCAGAATCGGAAAGATCATTTATTTTGCCACAATACGGTATAAATTTTTTTTACAAAATGATGATATTCTCTATTTTTTACGATTTTTTTAAAAAAGGGTTAAAACTGATGCGCTTTTATGAAAATTATTTCTAAATTGTTACGTATGAATTTATTTTCGTGTTTTGAAAATGATATTCTACACCAAAAAAACTTCAAGCCTTTTTCTTTTAGAACCAGTCATTTAAAAAATAAATTGACCAAAACTTTTTTTTAAAGATTTTTCGAAAAATTGTCAAAATTTTTAACTCAACATTTGAATAACTTCGTTATTTAATTAGTTTATCACACGAAACTTTTTTGCGTTTGTAGAATAATGTTATCAAATTTCTGTGCGAAAATCAAAAAATTGCTTAAAATTAACGAATTTTAAAAAAAAAATTGTGATTTTCGTAAAACACCGTTTTTGCGAGAAATAACTTAAACATTATTTTTTGTACATTTTTTATTTAAAAGTACTTCGTTTTTGAAATTAATGTGTGAAGTTTGAAAGCATTAACTTAAAAATTAAGCCCTAAAAAATAAAAAAACTTTAATAAAAAATACACGATTTTACTGTTATCCAAGCCTTGGCGTCGAAAAATGGTTTTCGCGCCTTTTCATCTAACTTAATAATTAAACCAAAAAGTTCTGACTTAAACATGCAAAAATCAGCAAATTTGGCGAGTAAAAAAAATGTTAGTGAAAAAGTTATTTTTGCTTCAATTAAATCATTACTGATGTCAGATTAAGATGAAAGAATGTATTCAATACATTTCTGAGATTCATTTAAAATATTTATCTGTATCACAATTTTTGTTCTCTTTCATAAAACTTAGAGTTTACTTTAAAATAATGCCCAATGTATATAACTTTTTTGACATATAATTTCATAATAAAAAAGCAAAATTAGCCCTTTTAGAATTTTTTTTTTGAATTATTCAGTTAAATACGCATAACTTCATTACCAAAAAAATAAAAGCTACGTTCATATTATATATTCTTTATTATTAATTGCGTGTTATTAATATATCAAAAATCACTAAATTTGGCAAGTAAAAAAAATGCAAGTGAAAAGTTTTTCCTTTTTATTTTTCCTATTTTTTGTACATATCTTTAATTCAATAATACATATATTACATTCTTTTATAAAACAAAAATAACTCAAATATTTGCGAAAAACTTAATCGCTTTTATGCCAATATCATTATTTCGAATAAGTTTATTTGCAATACATTTAAATGTAATCGTCAATCGAAACTTTTCAATTATTATGTGAATATCCTTGGATTCCCTCTTCAATTAAAAATTACTTTCAATTTCAACCTTCCATTCATCGTTAACATCTATTCTCACCTTCTGGTAGGGGTCAACATAGCTAAGTGGTTAGGACGACTGATTCATAACATGAAGCTTTCGATTCCAGGGAATTTTTCATTTATGCTTATTTTTCCCACGTAAATTAATTTTACTGACAAAAACTTATTTTAACATGCTCCTCTGTTATTTTAATGCACTTTTCATATTTTTTAGCCTTAAAAAAGGTTCTTTTCTGATTTTTATTCATTCAAAGTAATTTCTCTCTTTTTCAATGATTGAGTTCACTTGCTGCATCCCCATTGGTCATGTTTCACCCCGCCCACCCACTGATCTGAATTTGACTTCATCTTCAGTGCTGCCATTATTTAAGCAAACGATATGTCACAATTAATTATTAAATGAAAATTTTTAATCAATTTTAATATAAAATAATTAATAAGTTATAGTTCTGTATTTTATGACTTCTTCTAAAATGAATAAATATCGATTAATTTAAATGAAAATGATTTTTAAAAAGTTCATTAATCATTCATTTTTCTAAGAATTTAAAAAAAAACTTTTTATTTTTTACAAAACAATGATATTTTGCATATTTTATGATTTTTTTCTAAAACGAATCAATATCGTTGAATTTAAATAAAAATGATTTTTAAAACTTTTAGAATCAATGATTTAAAAAATAAAAAGCCAAAAACTTTTTCGAACAAATTTTAATAAAACTCAAAATACTTAAATCAATCATTTAATAATTTCTTCTTTTTTAAGATAATGGCATGAAACTTTTTTTCGTGTGTCGAACATTTCAAAAAATCCTCAGAATTTTACTTCAAGATTTAAAATAGTAGTGAAATTTTGTAATTTGAAAAATTTCTACTTTTCTGTCTTTTTTCAACATACTACAATTTTTAAAAAGGCTACATTTTCGTTTCCGGAGACTAAAAAATTGCAACGAAAGAATTGAAAATTGAGTGAGTGATTTATATATTCGCACTGTTCGCCTGTTCGAGGGTTTTGGCGACGGACATTGAATTTTTCATCCATGGTCAAGTGACGAGGACGACACCTGAGCCCCCTTTCATCCATCTCTCCTAATTACCACACCACACGAACGCAAGAACAAATTTCAAAAAAAGGAGTTTTATTGACATAGTTAAAGAAAACACTCACATCGCGCATATACACATATAAGTGCTATCGTCCTGACAGAAACAGGAAATTCCCATGGGGATTAAGTTATTCACTCGGTAAAAGTCCGTGTAACGCCGGGCTAAGCGGAGGGGAAAGAAAAAAAGAAGTAAAAGTAATTTCGAAAAAAATAATATTGGAAGTGCTGATTTTGTGAAGAGAAGGGAAAATGTTAAACGAGAAAGCCATGATACGCACTCACGGACCATGCACTCACATCGTACGCGTCACATCCGCACAAAAGGGCTAGCGTCAGAAAGAAAGGAGGAAATTAACATAGGGATTAAGTTATACCCTCGGTAAAAGCCCGTGCAACGCCGGTCTCTATGCCAGCTAGTAATATATAAAATTCTCGCGTCACAGTATTTGTAACCAAACTCCTCCGAAACGGCTAGACCGAGAGATTCTTATGAAATTATTTTCTGTGTATATTCATTAGGTCTGAGAATAGGACGTAAACTGTTTTTCATACCGATATTGTAATTAGTTGAAAAGATATTAATTAAAAACCTTAAAACGTGTAATTGTTTTATCCCTGTGTGTTGTTTATTGCGCGGAGCGTTATTTCAATTTCAGGGAAGTGAAGTTCCGACTTTTTCCACGTTTTTAAAATAACAATCTGTGTGTTTCTATGAAACTCAGACAAAAACTACAGAATTGGAAATATCATTTATTTCATCACGATACGACATAATTTTTTTTACAATATAATGATATTTGTATTTTTTACGACGTATTATTTGTATTTTTTCTTCAATGGTAGCCAAATTGCATAAGGGCAGTAATAATTAATTTTGGGAAACCACATCGAGAATTCTACATTTTGAGTGCTTTCAGAGCATAGGCGGAAAAAAAATATTCGGCAGCATAATTCGTGATACAGATGTAATTTGAAATTCTTTAGTTAAAATAATAAACGTACAAAGAATTCGAAAAATGAATGTTTGGTGTTTTGTTACTCTTATAGGCCGTACATCGTTCACAACGCTCCATTCCTCTTTCAGTCATATACCACATCCCCACACACTTGCAATGAGTTAGTCATTTTTTATTTGACTACAAAAATATTCACTAGAAATAATTTATATGGCAAAACAACGTTTGCCGGGTCAGCTAGTATTATATATATATTTATATGTGATGTATCGATAAGAGGGTTTCATTCTGTGAATTGTAGTCGCGGCAGTCAAAAAAAAAAAAACTCTTGATGTTGATCACATCATCCTTTATTTAATTTTAACATCAGGAGATTTATATATTTTGAGCATACTACGTGTGAGCAATTATGATATTCTTTTACTAGGAATCACCAATAAAGTTGTCCAAAATTCAAGGTCTAACCATTTTAACGAAGAACTACTCATAAATCTATTTTAACCTTTAAATGCGAGATGAAATGAGACGCGTTTCGAAATAGGGTATTCGGAATTATAACTTAGAGAAAATTTAGAATTTTAAGCAAATATTAAGTTATTACGTTTATATACATATACATTGTACTTGTATTGATAGGAAAATATATTGCACTCGAATTGAACATTTCAAGGTACATTTCATGATTTTTCGTTACTTATTTTAAACAAAGTATCTTATTATAAATATAGTAAAATGGCAGTTATATAATTTTGATCAAATCGCTTAAGCCGTTTGATTAAGTAATAATTTTCAAGAGAGATCTTTTCATGAAGATGTATAGCTCATTAAGACACAGAGACTAGCACTTCCGCTTAAAATGCAAGTTCGGAATAAATCACGCACACATATTAACTCTAAAATAAAGAACTTTATTTTTGCGCATTTTGAAGCATATATTTTTTTATCTAAATTCTATTACTTTTATCAAAATATTGAGAACATGTCTGCTTTTCTTCGTTTCTAATGAATATTTTATAAACAAGAATTAAGCAATTTTTTATATTGCCAGATGTTGTGTAGAAAGAAACTAATACAAATACACAAAAATTTATTCATTTTCCAATATTAAATTAATATAACTTTTATACACAATACGATTTATTTAAAAATATTAATGAATTAATTAATGTTCCCTTGAGAACACGATTCCACATATATTCACATCCAGTTCTAATCCGCGTACAAATCCACAGTGATTTTCCTTATCTCTTAGTTCTTCTAATAGTAAGCTGTCTGGCCTTAGTAACCACTATTAAGGCAGTGGTCGACGATGCCTTACTAATGGCTTACTATTACACCATGGTTGACTGACTGGCTTGCCATGCAATCTTCGACTCTAATCTGGTGATGTTACACTACGAGGCGGTAAAGAAATTAGTCAAATAGTGATTTCTTAGCCCGGATTACATATTAAGCTACAAATCTCTTTTTATGTTCTTTGGATTAGATCTGTTTTTCCTTTAAATACATGGAGGTTATTACGCAATACTTTGAATGAATGGAAATGTGAAGAGATTCAAGGCGTAAGGTTTCGATTTCAACTTCCAAAAAGAAATAAAGAGCTATTTTGATTATTAGTAAATATCAAAGAATTCTGATGTTTATAAGTATTCACGACTAAACTAGTTGCAAGTTACATGTAACTGTACTTATGAATTTTATATCTTGCATTATATCTTTTTAAAGTTTCTTATTTCAACAATTTATCAAAATATTATTCCTCTTAACTTCTTGAGCACATCCACACACACCATTATAATAATTGCATTATATTTATTCGATCTAAATATAAAACTAAAAAAATTAATTTCTCAATTAGCAATATTTTTTTTTCCATTAAGAAATTTAATATTTGAAGTATCCGTGTTTTAGAATATAACATGACAAGACTATTTCTTCGCAATTATCATCCAATAGTACTCTGAACTCAAGACTGTAAGGTAATTAAATTTTATTCTTTTATTTATTTCACTGCACATTGTTACATGGAAAATGTTCTCGCAATTATAACCTCTCTTGGAATAAATTGAAATTTTATTTTGGAAATCTGTACTAAATACACACACAAAGAACTTCTTTTTAAAACAATTCTACTAAACGTTAACACTGAATTTTGCTCCTCGGCATGGTTTCCAAATGTTATCGAACTACGAATCTAAGTAATTTTAAACTCCTTAGAATATATTCTTCTGAGTACCTCCAAATCCTTTCGGACACTCATTAAATTTCATTACACAATTTCTGTATCTCGGTACGCAACATTTCACCTTATGCCTCCCACTCACAAAAATAACTAGATAAAAGTTCGAAATCAAGCAAGAACAAATAATAAACCACCACAGAATTTGTGTACCGTACACTTTGCCCTTATCAACTTATATTCTGACGATCACTTCATCAAATGGATGTTACTTCAAAGCTTTTAACGGCGCATAAAAACGTCTTATGACTTGGTTATACTTCAATATATCATCCATTTAAGTTTCCTCGGACCATCTTTGCATAAGTAATTAATCGGATTCTCTATACTCAGCCGCCTCTAAATATACGTCCTTTGTAATCCAATTTTCAGCCCTATTTGTAAACGCGAGTAATTTAATTTTTAGTGCAGCTTTCAGACTGATGAGGTGTATTTCCTGCCATGCTTCATTTTTCGATTCTCCCATCTTTCTCTCGTATAAAGTAAGTGGAGGAAAAACAATCGAGTTAACAACGTTCTGTGTTTCAAGCAACATGTCATTTTAAGTAGCTGTTCAGTTTTCCTTTTCGAACGATGACACGTTTGGAAAAAAAGCATTGAGCGGCATCTGGTAGAAAAAATTCGCACTTTTTCTACAAATGTCCTTTTTGGATCGTTTGTTTCTCCTGCACTGATGACTGCATGATTATACTCGTTTATGAATGGTGTGCTAATTGTATTCTACAATCAGAATTTTTGAATTTAGTTGAATGTCTTAGACGAAAAAGAAGACCCGAAAAAATTCAAACAAACATCTTAAGGGTTTTTTATTCAAATAATCACTTTTTAGTTTAAAAAATTGCATTTCAGTATAAAATGACAGTATGCATTGAAATAGTGCTACATAAGAAAATAGAAACTATGATTGTATTTTGGAAACTCATTTCAGAGTCGAAATTACTTTCCTAATATATATATGTGTGTGTGTGTGTGTGATGATTATTTTTTAATTGTTTATTTGTAATGGTACTGACCCTTCAGGACTCGCGTGTAAATGATTAACTAGCTTGTCCACCTAAGGGGATTTAACCATGACAGCATCTCTTAAAAATTTAAATCTCAGCGTACTTAAAGTAATCTTATATAATATTTCATCGTACGATATCTTTCAACCAATCACAAGTTCCGTCCACGGAAATCATGGGGATTTTGGAACTTGCGGTTGTCACTTCATATAAAAGCTCTCGTTTTCTGAAAAATTAGCCCGATTCTTCTCCTCGTCATGTAACACGCATGTCGTATTTGTGTTATGTGTTCTACGTGTATGTAGTCCATATTTTATTTGTGTTTGCGAGTGTGTTTAAATGTACAATTAACTGTATTACCATTTAAAAAAGGATACCTCATCCATTCAACATCCTTCACATGCATTTCCATTCTCGGCCAAATGATCAATAATTAAGTAAAGAAATCCTTACCAATCGCCACGACTTTAAATATACATACGAGGGTCATTCTGAATTTTTTGAGATATACCTAGGTTTTTAAAGTTATACTTACAAAATTTTAGGAGTGTTTAAAGTCGTCTCTTCCAGCATCAATGCACTTTTGTAGACAAATTTTCCACAGATTAAAAGTCTCAAACTATTCATTTCTTAGAATTGATGAAAAAATGCATTTATAACCACATCAATCTCTTATTCTGAATGAAAACGACGTCCTCGTAAGTTCTTTTTAGATTAAGAAATAACCAAAAGACACATATAGCTAGATCCGGAGGATAAGGTGGATGTTCTGTCACTTTAAGAGGAGTCGGTGACCCTACCCATACCGACAATGTTAGATATGAGCTTTTTTATGTATTTTTTTTTCTCGGAAACTAAAATACATAAAGACTTCAAGTTTTGTCTGTATATTATAATTAGACTTTTATATTTATACTCAAGTGAGATTGTTCACAAATACTATATCGTTTAGTTTTTTCAAAATATACTTTTACGTAACATTACTGTGAATGTTTTGAAAATTGTTATTTGTTGTCAGGATATCTGGTCTCTAGCCAAATATTTTGGGAATGTCTCAAAAAACTCTCTTCAGTATATATAATTGCATGTCAGTAATATACATATACAATAAAAATTCCAGGTGCATTCATACAGTAGATTCTGAGAAAAAGGTACGAGTAGTTTTAAAAAAAACATTTTGAGAAAATTGCATTTTTAATATAAAATGTCACTTCATCACAAAAATTATGGATTACAACATGTATTTGCTCCATTTTATTAAATGTTATCTTAAGACTTTTTTGTTTCCTATTTTACTTAAATTACCCAGAAAAAAATACAAAGCACTTTTCAATTTTTGTCTAACGAGATATTTTGTAGCATTTACATGATTTCCCTCAAATTCTGAATAAATCTTGGAAGAATTTTCAGTTATGATGCATTACCCACATCACAGGTGATCATAAAATATCATGAATACCATGTAATAATGTATCAATATGTAAAAGTAATGATTTTTGGTATGTGATTATACGACATCTCGAAAATTTTCATTATGGATTTGTATGATCAGATACTAACCATTTCCTAAAGAATCAGAATTCAAGTTAGACAAGTGATTTTTAAAACAGTCACAAGAAGACTGTTTTTCTTTCTTTTTTTTCTGAAAAAAAACTCTAAAATTTATTTATTTTTTTGTATGTAACAAGCTTCTTGCAACAATGACAATATGTCTTGTAACTTTTTCTCAAAACTATTAAACATAAAGACTCAAGATTTTGTCTGTATATTAAATAAGCATTTATCTTACTACTTAAGTAAAATTTTAAAAATAAATTGTACAGTTTTTTTTTAATATAAGTTTTGCGTAACATAATTCGAAATTTAATAAAAATTGTAATTTTTTGTTACGACATCTGTTTTCTAGCTAAATGCTTTAGAAATATTTCAAAAATTTCCCTTCAGTATACACAAGTATATATCCATGCATGCAGGAGGTTTAGGTAAAATAACACAAATAATTTTAAAAATAAAGTTTTTAGAAAACAGTATTTTTTATAAAAATCTTACCTTGTCAAAGTAAGTATTCTGTACTACTTATTAATCCTTATTTTTACCTTATTATGGGTAATTAACAAATGTTATCTTTATAAACCATTACTTGCTTTAAAATTCCTTTTATAATTATCTTGAAGCATTTATAATTATATTGTATATATTAGCTATATACTATTAGCTTCTATGCTGGTCACAATCCAATATTCAGAAACATTCAAATTCGTATCTTCAATGACAAGTAACTCTAAAATTTTCAATTTCGCAAATAGTTTTACTTGTTGAATAGTTTACTAAATCTTGGCATGTTGAAATAATCAGGAACAATAACTGATTAAAAGTAAATTTCACTAAAATTAAGTAAAAACTTAAACTAACTTTCAGTAATAATAAGTAAAGATTAAAATTTAATTTCAAATCACTCAAACCATAAAGTACAAACTTCGCTCTAAAAATGTTTTTTAGCAAATCTAGCAGTTAAAAACTTGCAGCTATTATACTGTTATCTAAAGTTAATTTTGTATGAATAAATAAAAAAAAGTAGTGGTTTTGCAACTGCTTCCCAGATTTAAAAGGCCAATATTGACAATTTTATCTATCAAAGCGGGCGTGGCACGCCAGCTGATGATTTTTTAAAAGTCATTTTGACATCTCATTCATAAAATGGCAAATATGTTATATTCCTGGAAAGGTCATGAATTGGGGATTTTAGAAATATCAAAAACTCAAAATCGATTATCTAATGATTTTTAGCCAATTAACTTCTCTTAATTTGTTTTTAAGATATTGAACTATTAATCCGGCTGTATGGGAAGATGCATTGCCATGGTGAAGCATTAGTCCCCTAACATTCACTTCTTGGAGAATTTCTGGAAGACATTTAATAGTATACTAGTTCGCTATTACTGTCTTCTGTCCTTCCAACTTGATGGCTTTGACCAATCCTGTACTTTTGAAGAAAACTGCATACATTACTTTTTTCATTGCTCTTTGTCTTTTCACCATTGTTGACGTGGGATCATCTTCTAAGACCCATACTTTGCTTTCTTGACTTGTTCGAATGTCAAAAGACGGTATGTACGTGTTTCATCATCCATTAGAACTTTAGAAATGATGCGGTGGCCACCAACATTTAACAATTTAAGGTTTTTTTTACTATTTCTTTGACACGTTATTCTTTTTGTGGTCAATTGATATTATGGGGAACCCAAAGGCAAACTACTTTTTTCATATGTAATTCTTCATGAATAATTTTAAGTATGGCTGCGAATCCTTTCTATGTCATTTTGTAGGTACAATGATTATCATCCATTAACATTTTTCGTGTGGTAGGCACATTATCCGGGATTACTGCTGACAGAGACCTTCCTGTGTGTTCTTCATCCTGAAGAGAATTGCGATATCTCCGCAAAATTCTTTAAACCATCTGAATACAGTGGCACGACACGGAGATTCATCACCAAATGCTAATTGCGGCCGTTGAGCTCATTCGTCTTGATTTAACCCCGCTTTAAAATCATAGAAAATCATAGCATGATAATGTTCTCAAGTCAAGTCCATTTTTTTTGTCAAAAATTTATTCCCTCTGAACAACTTGAAATATGCCAGTAAAAAAAATCTCCTGCTGTGTTAAAATGCTTTGTATTTTCAAATATTTAACCATTATTTTTTTTTGTAACTTCTCGTCAGCGTATATCTCAAAAACTTCAGAGTTACCCTCGTATATATATATATATATATATATATATATATCCCCAAGTGTAGACGTCATTTCTTAAATGGCACCATCTAGTGTCTGCTTTCGTTACTAAATTTTCCGCAATTGAACTTACTAAATTCCAGCATACATCGGATGCGAAAAATTGCCGAAAGTACCACAGCCAAATTGTTACTCAAGGGATCTCTTACATGTCACATATTCATAAGGCATGTGTGCCTACGATTTTCTCATTCAGAAAATCTATCGACTCCAGCCGGAATTGAACCCGCAACCTTAGGATTACGAGGTGCATACGTACCTCTATAATATTTTTGATTTAAAAACAAAGAAAAAGACTGAATAATGAATATATTCCATTTTTACATCAAAATACACAAATTAATTTAACAGCTGTTCATAATACGCAAATGCATTGCATATTATATTTATTACCTTGTATAAATGTATTTATACTGTATATTTGTAATTCATCATTTTGTATAAGCTGTGAAATTTATAATTATTTCCATTAATATGTAATTTTGTATTGTTTTGTGGTTAAAATTATGCCATATTATTTTAATTTTTAAGCTAATTTCCGTAATGAATTGCATTTGAGCATTCCGAAAATATAATAGTAATAATAATTGCAATATTTAAAACTTATAGTTCTTCAAAAATCAAAAGGAAATTTCTGTATGTACCTTTTCAAATAAAAAAAAGAGAGATCAATAGTGATTCTTGTTTCTTGTGTTAAAAAAATATTATTTTAAGCTCACCCCTGCACTGTTCTATAAATATTACTTTTTATAAACATATAATAGAGCATCATTAGATCTCTTATTCAGCTTATATAAACTGAACGAAGTTTTTTTATACTTCATTGAAGGAAAAATATAATTCATTTCGGTAAGTCTTACTCTAATTCAAAAACAAGTATTTTTCGCGCGCTTTATAGTTCTCATAAAACATTATTATTTTTTTTTACTCCATCCAAAACAAAAGTTCTTTTAATTTTGTCCCACAAACCGATAATTAGTTTTAACTCAGTAACGATCCATAAACAAGCAAAGAACGCGGACGATTATGAAACACGTTTATCGTTATTTATCGAAATTCTATAACGCGTTTAAACAACAAAAGTAACTCTCATTTTGCTATACAAACATTGGGAAACCAACACGGACACGTAATCAATTAAACTCAAGCAAAAGGAAAGAAATACATAGACTTTTTTTTTTCAATTCGTTCGAACGCCGCACAGATCTTTCAAAAAGTGCGATAATAACTCCCTTAAGCAATCAAGCTAACTCATAGAAAACGTTAACATTATCATACAACAAGCAAAGACGAATCGGTTAGATACTCAAAGCTCAATTTCTTATGCAAACATCCTTCAGAATGAAAACACGTGGAATAACACCACAGAAAAGATATCCATTTTACGGAGCAGAGAAGGACATGTAAAGATACACAGCGAAGGTTTTTTTTGGCCCGATAGAAGCAGCATGTGTGCACCTATTTTAAATACTCCCCCGAACTATTTTGGCTTGATGCCTCAATAGCCCTATTTTAGCGTGCTCCCAAGGAAGAGTACTAAAATAATCTGCACCCAAACACTTACGGGGTGGGAGGAGGCTGAGTGGCTTTTCTGAAAACGATCCAAGATTTTAATTTTCATTTAAAGGAAATTTAATTAGTCGGAAGAGGACTGAGCAAGTTTTCAAAGTTTTAAAATGTAAAACAAGACCATGATAATTTTAGCTTAGTATTGCGGAACTCTAGATGAATCATATTTTTTTATTTTTGCTGAATAACATTACGCTTTCATTTTTGCTTTTTTTTTAAAGATGATCTAGTGCAGGTTTTTAATTTTAGACCAGATAATTTTAGCTTAGTATTGCGGAACTCTAGATTGAATCTTTGTTTTTATTTTGCTGCATATACATTCCTTTCCGACTCTTTTGCTTCTTGTTCTTTTAAAGACTTTGTTACACTCAGGGTTTTAAAAGTGGGCACAGAGAAATACTTTCATAATGCATGAGATTCATTCAACTAGTTGACAAAGATGCATTAGTGAATGATGTATATTTTTCAGTGTCTTAAGCCATGAAACCCAGAACAGAACATTAACAGTTTTTTCTTCCGGCTGTGAAGCTCCGAATAGGTGTATAAGTCTGTCTTCTTTTTTCACACGAAAACAAAAGAAAAATGTAGTCAATTGACAATGAGATGTATTCATTCAAATTTTTTAAACTCTAAAATGAAACTGCAGCAGTTTTATCGTAGAATCTTAGAGCTCTGAATAACTTCATAATTGCTATTTCGTAATCATAATTTTGCTGTTTATTCATTTTATCTGACTTCTTTCTTTGATATTTTCTTTTCTTCTTTGCTAAGAAATTCCTATTTCTAAAAACTTTATTTGATAAGTTAAAATATTAGAGAAGAGTATATATAATATCATCTAGTCTATTAAAAAAGGTGTTTGTAAAAAATAGAATCATCAAATTCAGTAAATTTAATAAAAATGATCCATTTTTTTTCTTGTCTTTTACTAATGTCAAGAGGGAATTTAATTTTTTAAAACCAAGAGCAAAACTCAGATAAGTTTTAACGTGTTAATGAAATACTGTTTTTTAAGGGATTATGTTTCACTTCACTATATGTACATTCCTTTCCAGTCTTTTTTTTCCCAAAAATTTTTTCGAAGTAGTAATAACTCCAGAGATGAATTGTTTTACTTTGATTCTTGAAATGTGATCGTCAGCTTATGTCAAAGTCTGTTTTTTTTTTTTTTTTGTTAGCTACGTGAGATTCACAACTCATAAGACATAATTTACGATACGGTAGAGCTACTACACAACAAGCGTTTTTACTCGTATATACAAGTGGTACGAGTGCAAGTGACGTGTTGAATCACAAACGCCAGAAACAGATATGAAGCGAAACACAAACTGTTTGTTTATCATCATTGAAAAATACTCACGATATCGTGACTATCCAGTCCGATTACTTTTTACACTTGAAGGTATTTTTCTCTCTAGGATCCTGTTGAATCTGTGGAGTATTTCTTCACTCGCTCCTTCATTGAGGCTGAAAGGACGAGAAAAATATTTGGCACTTCGAAACTTTTTAACTTGAAACACACTTTCGGATAAATAAATTCCAGAATTAATATAAATCAATGTGAGTAGGGTAAAGCAAAAAAAAAAATTTATCAGAATTTCAAAACCTACCTATGCGGAAGAGATGTTTTCTGGTTTATAAATGAAGGGAAAATGAAATAAAATAATAAATTTTATGTTAAGTACTGCCATAAGGAGAATAAAGTTTAAGTATTAGAGCTTTTTTGTAGTAAAGAGTCAAAGTAATTTTTATTAAAGAAAAACATGTATTTTTAGTACTTTTTTAACATTTATTGCGATGAGAGGATATATACTAAATAGTTACAAGAAAAAGCATTAAGTACACAGATAACAACTTTTTCAGTATTAAATTACTGGAAACGATAACCAATTGCCGAAATTACAGTTCACGATAAAGCGGAAGACGGAAAACAGCTTGGATTGGACTGTGAGGACCGACGGTGCTGAGAAAGAGAACCGTCACTATGAAATGTTGCGTTGTCACACTGCACTGCTCACTATTCTCAATCTTCATTTATCAATAATCATAGGTTTTTGGTAATTTATATTGTAAAAAAAAATATTTTATCTTAAGTCAAAACCTCTAGCCAAAATTAAATTGTTTTTTTTTCTTTTTTTTTCCTTCATTTTTTTAGAAAATGTAACCGCTTTGAAAAGCAATATTAAATTTTGGAATTATTTTTTTTTAAATTATTTTTCTTCTCCATACCATCAAACATCTTTTCCGCATAGGTATAGGCTCCGATTTATAATAATTTTTTTCTTTTATAAAACCACCATCCACCCTAACATATGTATAATGCACTATATCCCTTTATCTCTTTCATATATGGGATCTTTAAAATTTTTAAATACTTATAAATACTCCTTTTCTTTCAGGTCCAGTTAAGTACCCTTTTTACGATACATTAAGCATGTGAGGTATATCAGTATACATCTGATTCGAACAGAATAAAAGAATAATCAAAATAAAATACGCATTTTACTTCAGGATTATGGTGAAGACAGTTTTAAAAGGCGGCATTTCTGCATATTGCCCCCTTTTTCCATTCTCACCTTAATATAACACACAAGTTCATGTTTGTAAAACCCCAGATGTGTAACTTCCAACTCCACTCTCCATCCCTCTATCCTATCATGAACCTAATTATCAAATTTCTGCTGCAATTGAAAAGGCTACTCTTTGATTTAATATTAACCAAGAAAAACCGAAATTTAACCGCTTTTTATTCTGTCTTCTGATAGGGATTAACTTACTCTTGCCCATGAAACGGCTTCAACACAGCGTCTTAAAACAAAATAAAGTCTATGAATTTCGGTTTTTTCCCCCTCGGTTTCGTACTTATCCCACCCCAGATTCTTTTTTTTTAACTTGGCCTTTTACGTGACACCTCAGGATCCTGGAGGATTTCTTTCAAGTGGAATTTGTCTCTGAGATTGTTTATTCAAAGTTGCAAAAAATGTTGCGGAGAAGAGAGGAGGTGTTAGAAATATTTGAACATTCTTTCGTTGAAGCTTAGAATTTGTTTAATCAGCATGTTTGCAAGAATAGAACATGATTTACCGGATCTTTAAGGAAAGTTCTTTCATTTGCTTCTTTGGTGCTTTTGAATTTTAAAAAACAGTGAATGGGATGGTAACCAAAAGATTATTTTGAGATTTTACAGTTTTAATTAAATATATATATGTCGTGTTTTTTATTAATAAATTTAATACAAATCAAATGTATTAATACATTTATGTGTACCGAGTTATTATATTTATATTTTTGTTTTTACATAACGATTTATTTAGATAACATAATTAATATTATTATTTTCATAACATTTCTGACATACTTACGAGTCATCATAAGTTCGAGTTATAGTGAATTACTATAGGTAATTAAAACGAATAACATTTATAGGTAATTCCCTTCTGTCATCGAAACATCATAAAAGAATCATGCAAGCTAAATGAAAAACACAGAAATGCAAAACAGGTTAGGATATGCAAATTATTAGAATTACATAGCGACCGCGCATGTGTCAAACATCCTCTAAATTTCCAAGCCATACATAAAAAATAATGTAAAGATGTGTTGAAATATGTGTATTGTCGTTTGACTGTTATGCAAATGATTAGCCAGAAGTCAATACGCTTCTATAAAAACGCAGAGTGCCATTCACACAGCTAACTGAGTTCGAAAGGAGCCACATGATCTACCTTTCCTGATGGTGGATTTTCAAATTGCGAAATCTCCATTCATACGAGGCGTAATGGATCAACAGAGACACGTATGTGTAAGAGATGGACCATGGACGAGTCGAAACCATGGCAAAGTACACAATATGATGTCAGCATGAAAAGGCAGACACCTTATCCTCGCGGTGGTGGTCATCTTGTACGTTGACACAACGTTGGAACAGGTATATCATTGTCTATTCTCACTGTTCGTCGACGTTTTCTACTTCCTGGGTTACGTGCAAGGTTTCATCTGCACAGGATTTCCTTGATATTGAACCACCGAATTCTTCGGCTTCAAGGGGCTCACCAGCACAGCTAATGACTAGCCGATTGGTAACAAATTGTCTCTTCAGAAGCTCGCTACAATCTAGAGTCTAGACTCTAGACTCTAGACTATGGCGATGGAAGTTTATTCAGTAAACTCTATAGAGGTGAACGCCTTCTCCCATAGTGTCTTATTCAACATCATACTGGATTAACACCTACCGTTATGGTCTGGAGCGTTAGTATCGGTGATCCCATTTACTCCAAATTATGGAGACCCTGAACAGCAAGCGTTGCATTATGCGTTTTGAGATTGGGGACCTCGAAATCCAATCCCTTCTGCAACGCATTCCTGGGACTAGATTTTAGCAAGACAATGCCTGTTCACTTGCAGCTTCGAATGCATACACTACAAGTTCCGCTTCTTCTAGTACCCGCACGCGTTCCTCACATATATATATATGTCATTCATTCATTGTCAGTGGGCAACTCGCTCGCTGCACTTGTTAGGCAGGGAATACGGCTGCAGGATGAAGGCCGCTTGAAATTAATTCTTCAACATGATAATCTGAATCTACATGATTCAATGTAATGACGAGTGCAATCTATCATCGTTGCGCGTTACGGCTGCTCATGATATTAATTTCGGCCTTAGTTTTGTTTTATTTCTCTTTAAATTTGATTTTTTAAATTCTTGTAAGTAATACAGAAAATAAATTTCATTTATTTCTGATTATCCCAACATGGTGCTGAAATTTTCACAAGCAGTAATATATAACCTTAAAATGTTCAAGTTAAAATAAGCTCTGATAAAATTTTAAAATTTTGTTATCTTTAAGAGGCAAATTAATTTGTATAATATTTGTTCCTATTTTTGTATCATGGGTTAGAATTATGAGAAAATTAGAAATTGGCCTTCGTATTAATTTAACAATTTGTTTGTATTAGATTATAATCAAGCGTCATTGATTCAGAAGGTAGACATTCTAAACTATTAAAGAAATGAATACAAAAGTGAAAAAAGATTGGTTCATTTTAAGAAACCCTTCAAAAGCAACTGAATTCCGTTTTTTTAATTTCATAATTTATTTAATAAGCTAAATGCTTCTTTGAGTATGAAAAGAGGGTTTCTCCGTTTCACGGAAATGATCATTTTCTTCTAAGTGACATCTATTCGCTGTTGTAACAAATACCATTGTTTGAACACCATAAGTACCTTACTTATTTAAGACATTTAAGTCTTTCTTGAAAGAAGAAATAAAAAACACTTCTTAAAGGGAAGGGGAAAAAGAGAAGAATAGAAAAGTACCGGGGGGAGGTGAGAAATACGATTTCTGTTTTGTCGTCTTGTAAATAATGACTATAGCTGCAAGCAAGTTGCCTGTCTCATTCCTGTCTTTTGTATCAACTTTGGATATAAACGACAAGACACATTAACTAAGCTTGCTTTTCTCCTTGATATAACCCACATTTTTTCTTACTTCAAAAAAGAAACAACTAATTCAAGCATTCGAGGTGAGAACTTTTCTTTGTTGTCAACTGAACCAACTGCAACATTTCTTAACGACTTGCGACACGCCACTAACAGAGGTACCCTATCACATAAACATGTTTCATTCTCTTTTTTTTTTCCAGCATTAAATATCAAATGAGCAAACTGATTATTTTTTTAACAAAATCTTTAAATGTTTATAATTTTTTTAAAGATTAAACTGAAATTTAAAGTAATTAAAATGAGCGTAAAAAATATAGACCTTTCTATAAAGGATCCTAAAATGAAAAACATTATTTTGTAACTTTAAAAAAATAAACGATATTAAATATGTTCTGTAAAAGGGTTTAAATGTGCCACATACATTTTTGTCTTTAATCACACAACAATCTTCTACAATTTAAAATATTTAAATATTCTTGTGTAAAGAGTTTATGTGTGTCATATACATTTCTGTTCACAGTGACAGCAATTTTTACAATTTAAATATGATATATTTTAGCTATCTTTTTAACAACCTATTACAAAGTATTGCTGTACATACCTGTAAAGAAATCGCAACCGTGGTAGAAGAAAATTATAGTTCATTAAATTACCTGGCCGACTAAAATACTCGCCATTGATCGCCGAATCCTAACATACGAAAAGTAAAATGTGTTGACTGTTTGACTGTATTAATTTTTTTCTTTAGATATCAAAAAACAAATAACATTAATTTAAGCGTACACAGAAACATTGTTGTTGTTCTACCAAAGATCTTATTTTCACTTTAACGAGTGTGTAGTAGGTAATATGAAGATTAGCGAGTGTCTAGTAGGTAATGTTGCAAATTATCTAGGTAATTCGAAGTTTACCTAGAAAAGAAATGAAAATGATTTTCTGCACTTTAAATGATCTCCCTAGTTAGTGTGCAGATTACCTAGCTATCTGCACTTAAGGTATCCGACTACACCTAAAACTGTGAATTTTGACAAAAATTGACGAATTTTTTTTATGATTTTATTTTATGGGCCTTCTTAATAGCTTTATAAAAATACCAAGTTTATCATTTTCGTTTACTAGAACAAAAACTACAAGCGTTTTAGTAAAAACAGATGCCATTACTTGAAGCAAGATGTCATACTTTAAAACTCGTTTTACTCGAAATGTGATTTTTTGAAATAATCAAACTGGGTCAGCGATTGCTAAACCAGTTAGTTGAACATAATTAACTGAAATTTTTTCTCTAAGTTCTGTATAATAGTAGAATTGTTTTAACATTCAGATTTATCAATCACTGTTTTATAACAAAATTTACAGTCCCTTATATGAATATAATCATTGTCTTTGTAAGCATTTCATATAGTAACCGAGATAAAGTGCTCTAGTTTTTGTAAAAAAGAAAATATCTCTTATCCTGAAGGTCATTTCAAAATTGAATAATATAGCAACACATTAGATTGAAAAAAATTGAAAATTTGTTCATAAACCTTTGAAGCAGAATGGGACGCGTTTATGCTGTTTTTTGTCAATTTTTATCTATTTTTCCCATTTAAGTAATAATATTTTTTTTCACTTCTTAATTTTAGCACATTTTTCTTAAAATGCACTAAATAAATCTAAAAATAACAAAAAAAAATCCCCATATCTCCTTTTTTTTAAAAAAAAGTTGTCGCAACCAGTCGGATACCTTAAAGAGTAACATATATAAAGGGTGTCCAGCCTTAATGTGACCCAATTGTTGTAAATTAGAATCCGGGTGGTCTGAGTAGGTGGAGCTTAGTGACACCCCGCTCAGAACTGACGTGATCTATATCGATAGAAACTATATGTAACCGATTCTGTCTCAGTTGAAAACTCGAACCTGGCTTCAGCATAACGATGTGCTGTTGTTTACTCGTAGTTCTTGGCTTCGGCGCACAGGATTGCCGATGTTTACTAGCATTTTTATCTTGATAGTTTCAGTCTAATTGATGTAATGCTTTAATTTGTTAAGGATTTTACCAATAAATCCAGGAAAGACATTCTAGGACTCCAGAATATTATTATGATTATTACTTGATAACACCACACACTCGAACCCGGTATTCAACACCAATAGCTAATTCCCGAACAGTTCGGTTTGGATATGCACTTCCAATTTGAAAAATGTTTTAAAACAGGTAAAGAATGTTTTTACGTGCTTTTCAAACCAAAAAACCCATTTAGAAAAAAATTACAAAAATTAATTTTTTATACGGTCCCCAGGTCCTATCACTTATATTTAGGAAAAGATGCAGTACACAAAAACAAATTAACACAAAAAGTTTCATTTTATTACGATAAAAATTGACCGAGTTATGGAACTTAAAAATCATATATTTTATCCATTTTCTCGGCTATTTTCAAGAAGCTAGTAAGGGGCCGTCTCCAAAGTGAAGTTAGTTGGAACTCTGCCAGGAAACATTCGCTCTTGCACATTACTTTTATGTAAATCGTTTTTAAATTTGAAAACATACGTTAATAATACAATAATTGAGTACCTAAGAAATAAAATTTATTCCGTCTACGTGTAAAACATAGAAAAAGTAAAATATTTTGGACGAAGAAAACATTTCAAAAGCAGTTCCAAAAAAATAGACTTATATGCTGCGGCTTCAGTCTGATTTGCTGCGTTTTTGCTGATCATGACGAACGTTAAAAATCTGTTGTGTAGTCGCTTGCAATTGCAAACAGTCGTATTCTAATATTACGAATTCTGGTACGGGAGAACGAGATGTATACAAATGAAGAATACTGCGAAATGGTACTATTTTATGGGCAGTGTAATCGAAATAAGAGAGAGGTGGCAAGACTTTATGCCATTAAATTTCCCACTAGAAGACATCCATATTATTGCACAATTGCCCGTGCTGTTCAGCGCTTGTATAAAACTGGGAGTTGAAATAGACGTATTCCCTGTCTCGTGCCTTCACCATTATTTAAGTTAATTTGGTCATTCTGATATAATAAAAAAAAGCCCCTGATTCACATGATTGGCGCATCATTCCACATTGTGCTATAATTTGAACGGCAAATCCTGTATTATTTTGCTACCATTTGTTAAAACAAGCCGTGTTAATCTTTTCGGTACAAGTTGCATTTCTTTAATTTATTTTTTATTGTTTGCCATACAGAAATACAAATTGTTAATCTATGATGTTTACTACGATGTTTTAATTACTATGATGTTTTTCTTTTGCTCTTTCTGTAGATAGTGAATTATTTTTCTCTAAACTCCATTTATATACGACCTCCTTTTCTGAGCAACTCGGATGCTTCAAATTTATGTAGGCATAACTCGGTCAGTTTTTATCGTAATGAAATGAAACTTTTTATGTTTACTTTGTTTTGTGTACTGCATCTCTTCCTAAATACAAGTGATAGGACCTGGTGAGCGTATAAAAATTTAATTTTTGTAATTTTTTGTAAATGGGTTTTTTGGTTCGAAAAGCACGTAAAAACATGCTTTACCTTTTTTAAAACATTTTTAAACTGGAAGTGCATATCTAAACCGAACGGTTCGGGAATTAGCTATTGGGTCACATTAAGGCTGGACGTTTATACGTTTTATGAATTTTTCAATAAGATTTTAAAACGAGTAATTTTTAAATAAAAGTGAACTGAATTTGCTCACATAAAATATTTCATAATTGTGTGTGGTAACACCATTAACTGCTTCCTATTTAGAAGCAAATGTAGTAAAGAAAATCATATAATTCGCCTCAATTTTTGAGTCAAATAATATTATTTAAGGCTACCTTGTGTGATAACGGCGGAGTTCAGAACTCCTTTTCAATGTAATAAATCATTATATACACAGAGTATAGCTGAAACGATGTTCCAAACTGAAAGTGGAAAAAGAGTGTTAATATGTGTGTAACATAATCTGGAAAAAAAATCTCTGTTTTTATTACATCGAAATTCGCTTACGATTGGCATTAATGATCCAATCACAGTCATCATAAATTAATTTGGTTTTTTTTTCCACCTGTAGTTTAATTTTCCAAATGCCGAAAATAATACTTTAAATTGGAGAACTTCCCATATTCTAAAATAATTTAGTGAACTAAATTATCAATAGATTAATTTTATAAAAAAAATAAGAAATATTTATTTTTAAAAAAATATTCTTCACAACATAACTAAATACCTAAAAATAAAACATACTTAATAAATTGAAATCAAATTACTAGCTGTTAGAAAAAAATATTGAACTTCAAGTTAGTTTAAAACAAACTTATTGTAATACGGTAAAAGAACCTCTCAAAAAATTGTTAAAAAAGAAATTCTAAAGAAAATATTAAAAAACAATGTAATTGAATTTTATAATTAAGGTAATAAATAAAGATTGAAGGCAGCGAAATTTTCTATCAGATAATTTTAATTAACCGGTGATGATAAAAAATAAGTTAAATCTTGTGTATAAAAGAAAATGAGTTATTTCTAAAAATATCGTATGTGTAACTTTTAATAAATCTTTGTTATATATATCAATATATTATAAGTATCATCACTTTATATTGTATAAGTAATAAAATATATAGATATATAACCCTTGTAAGGGGTCTATTCGTAATCTTCCACTAATCATCTTGGGTAAAATTATTCTTTTTAACCTTAAGTTCATTTGAAAAGCTTTATCGGTGAAGAAGATGATATTTAGGCAAATGAGTACTATTTAAAGCTTTGGCGTTAGAGTATGCGAGGATGGTCGATTATTGATAGTTGACGGTTAAAAGTTGCAATTAAATTGTGAATATGATTACGACCGGAGGTCGTATAGTTAAGCAAGATATCTAAAGAGAATTCAAACGTAGAAGAGAGCTCCAATATTTATATGTTAGTTGAATTAAGGCTATGCGATTGCTCTTCCGGGTTTAATATTGTGGGTGCATTCCCTCTCTTTAATTGTGTAGGTTGATTAAGTAATTGTGTTAAAGTTACTTTGGTTGATCTTTGCTCGAACCCCCAAAAACTAACGTCCTCCGTGGCGTTACACCCTTTAAGACCCAACTCACACGATCGTGCGGATTTGTGCGGTTTAGACATTCTTATACCTTCAAGACCTCAAATATTTTATCTTTAAATATTAAATTCTTCTAGTTTTAAACACTGTGGCGGTGGTACCTAGATAAGCCAGTAACAGCCTCCGGACTAAGGGGATCATTTTGGCCCCGCGGTATGTTATGTGCTTACGAAACAAAAGGTACGGAGATCGAATATCCTTCATTGGTGACCTTGAAGCTGTAAAGAAAAACGCCTCCTTTGTGCAGCTGTCGTGGCAATATTTACCCTCCGCAAAAGCAATCAAAAAGCCGTCAGATCCACATGAAGCAACAAACAAGCCGTCAGATCCACATAAAGTAACAAACAAGCCGTCAGATCCACATGAAGCAACAAACAAGCCGTCAGATCCACATGAAGCAACAAACAAGCCGTCAGATCCACATGAAGCAACAAACAAGCCGTCGGATTCCCATGACGCAACAAACAAGATGTCAGATCCACATGACGCAACAAACAAGCCATCAAACATACTTGAAGTAACAGCAACAACTCACACGCTCGCCATAACAACTATATCGTTCTTTCGCCTACCGACTCACTGGTAGGGAAGTGTGTGGTGGTATCTATATAAGCCAGAAACAACTCAAAACTAAGGTGATCATTTTGGTCCAGAGGTATGTTATGTGCTTACGAAACGAAAAGTACCGATATCGAATCTCTTTCAACACTATATTCACTTCAATAATACTGGAAAAAACAAAACAAAAAGAAATTTGGCTCGTACAGGTACACGGAGTGTACCTGTACGAATTTGCGGGGTTCGGTTTTTAAGTTTGTTACACACACGAAAGCTCAAATCACACTGGGCTAATAACTAAGCAGTAGAAAAACATTTAAGTATGGGAGCGATCATTTGATTACTCGCTTCACTACTTCAAAGGCACGGGGAAAATTCCGTCGGTTCTTGTGACATATGACGGTTTTACAGCTACAACTGACGGTAAATTAACCGATCCTTCCTTTCCAATTTTTTTAAGCTTCAACTTACTTCGAGATTGGAACGACTGCTAAAAACAAAACATTATCATTGCTAAAATGCACTGTTTTGTAAGAATAGGGAGAATCATACCTCGATAACTCTTAAATAGCAAGCATAAATGCTCTATAATTAATTATTACAGATTGCAAGCATTATGTATTACTGAGAGTTTTTTTTTTTTCTTTTCTTTTCTTTTAAAGATTTTTTACATTGAGGAATTACAAAGGAGATTTAGTTCTACGAACATGGGAACATTGCACCTGAAACATATCAAGCAAAAAACGCATTCATTCCTCTTTTAACACACCACAAACATCCTTAGACAAACACAAATTCAAAAAATATTTTTTAAATATGTTTGCACCTCAAATTTTTATTCTAATTCATGGCATGCCTTATTCACAACCGAGTGTTTCGGTATGCATGAAAGAGGCTACTGTAGTGAATACGGGTGCGTGTGTGTGGGTTATGAAATAATAATAATAATATTAATAATATTCTGGAATCCTAGAATTGTCTTTTCCTGGATTTATTGGTAACAATAAACTTAACAATCTTTAACAAATTAAACCATTTCATTTATTAGACTGAAACTAAAGAGAATTTTACTATTCGAGATAAAAATCCTAGTTAACAACGGCACCTGGTACGCCGAAGACAAGAATTACGAGTAAATATCAGCACCTTCAACTGAAACAGAATCCGTTACATATGGTTTCTATCAAGATATAGACCACGTGGGTTCTGAGGGTGGTGTCAACCACGCTCCACCCACTCAGGCCACCCGGTCCATAATTCACAACAGCCACAAGTAAAAAGAAATCCATCAGTCGTTTATATAAATACTAGCCATTACCCTCCTGCTTGGCTGGGTATTTCATGTTGCTGTATAAATATATATGGTTTATATACAACTTTTTTTTAATCTAAGCCCTAGCATTAACATTTGATAGTATTTAAAAGAATTTTTATTACTCTTAACTTTTGCTTTAAAAAAGATAGATCTTGAGTTAATAAAATTGAAGTAGAATTGTCATTTACGCTCCCGTAACCACCTGTCCCAAAGTGGATATCCACCATTCATTTTTAGCGGATCTCTACTCAACAAAATAAAGATGCTTGACAAATTTCAAGTCTAAGTCTAACTGTACAAAAACAGAAATTTGTTTACCAATATACCCCATAACCACCTTTAAGAGACGATTTCCGTTCAACCCGTTCTTAGCGGATTTCAATTCAACAAAAGAAACATGCATACCAAATTTAATTATTGTAGGTCTAGTACCTCGAAAACGGAATTTTTTTTATCTATACGAACAAGTAATTATTCGCACCCCCCCCCCCCATAGGAGTCGAGTTTTGAAAAACTTATTCTTAATGGATCTTTATGCAATAAACGAAACATGCTCACCAAATTTCAAGGTAGGTCAGAAGGTCTAATCAATCAAAAACGGGAATATTTATAACGCCCCTTAACCCCTCACAACCACTTTTAGAGATCAATTTCTGCAAAACCCTTTTTGCAGCGGATCTCTACTCTGTGAAAGGAGCATGCCTGACAAATTTCAAGCCTGTAGGTCTAAAATAGTTCCTGAGAAATCATGACGAGAGTGAAAGAGTGCGTCGCTTTTCTCCAACGCAAAAACACTATTTTTGCATGCAAAATTGATCCAAGGCCGTAGTTAATAAACTGTTTAGAAAATCCGATGCTCTCTGAATGCAATCCCTATCCAATCTTACACCATGTTCCTTCTGGGTCAAACTTTTTTAGAGCCATGTCACTCACACGTGCTTAAAAAAAACCCTATATCCGTTTCTAAAAAGCACAGCACACGAAAAGATTAAAAAAAGACACCTCATAAAGTAATAATAACTTTCTGCCTACCATCTAAATCTCTGGCGAAAGCGCCTCGCACCAATTCGAAATTATTACTGAAAGTTATGCCTTGCTTCTAATGCTCAAGCTGATGTGTCATTCCCCTTCCACAAATAAAGAAACTCTATGACAGCCCTCAAGATGAAATGCTCACGGCGCTATTTAGAGTGCTGACTGCTTGAGAGGGATGTGAAAGTAAGGGGGAGTCAGAAGTTTCTTTCTGGAAAAAGAAGACACGCACTATAACGAGATGGTTAATGTCAAGAAGTAGTGTTAGCATCGGGAGTGACACTTCCTCCCCTGACTGTTTCAAGCTTCTTTACTTTGATGCTGCTCTTTTTTTTTTTTTTTTTTTTTTTTTTGTAATAACATAGGCCGGCAGTTGAATTCGTTGGAATGTTAAACGACTCGAGCAGGCTATTAATCTTGTTGGAAAGCTCAAACAAAAGGAGAAAAGTTTCGCTTTAAAAGAAGAGCTTTTTCAAAAGTACAAAAGCGGCTTTTACAGTTTTCTGGGCTATCTATAAAATCTCACGCTAACCGTCTCTTAGTTCGTGATTGTATCCATCATCATCCATTTATCAAATTTGTGGGGATGAATTCTCAATAAAATAGCATTTTAGAAAGAACGTGACGGAAAACCTCCGAAACTATTTCTTACCTTCGTGCAAAAGGAAATGTGTCAGATGTTATAGTTCTGCGATCGTTAAAGAATGCTCAGTTTTTAGAGGGCTGCAGAGAAACTTGCTTTTAAATGCATCAAAATAACGTTGCCACACTGTTTAGATTTTTATACAATTCAGTTAAAATAGGCTTTTGAATTCAAAACGCAACATACTCGTTTAAACTCGAATGTATCGTGTTATGCGAGCTGCTAAAGAATATCTATGCCATAACATCTTAAAATAAACATACATTATTCTACATTCTTATTAATGTACATATATGTGTACTATTTATGGCTATCCCTTTTTTATATTTATATTATGGAATGCATATATATATATAATATATATATATATATATATATATACGTATTGTATGATTATGGGGTATGTGCTTATGTTTTATGATACATACAACTGACGATTATCATATACACTCATGTCCAAAATTAATGTCAAAGACATGTTTTTCTCGTCATAATTTTAAATTGCCTAAAGAATTTGTATTTTATATATTTTGAAGAATTTGTTTTTTATATATTTTGAAGAACGCGTAGTACAATATCAACCTTCAGTTTAAGAAAAGATGTCTTTTAATGTTAGTTTTTGCAGAATTATTGGATTGAGACCGTTTAAGCATAGAGATTTTTTCCTGCAGTTTTGTGAATATTGCGTTAAAACAAACAAGTTAGCCTGTTAGCGGTGAGGAGGACTTCGCATAATCGTTTAGATGATTCCTTGAGATAGAGAGTTATCGACAAGCTTGGAACTGGTCAGTCTCAAACGGAGGTGGCTCGATCGTTACAAGTGGCCGGAGAGTGGTCTCCCGGCTGTGGAATCAAATCCAAACAAGTGGTACTGTCACCAGGAAGGTAAACCAAAGTCGCCACAGACCCTCAACATCTGCACATGATTGCTACTTGGCCTTAAGCGCAGATGGTTGCACACAGGTGGACAACGACTCCTTAGTTTGTTTGTGACCTTTCTTGCTGCTTGTGACCTTGCTGCTTTTTAGAAGAATTTTCAGGCAAACGCTCTGCTATCATTTAGCAGAGACTGTCCTTAACGCCCGGTGACCAGTCTTGTGTGTTCCTGTGACTGCATCCAACAGGAAAAACAGGATATTTGTAGAGCTGAAAACATGAGTCGTGGACTCTGCAAGGATGAAGGCGTGTTCTTTTCTGTGATGAGTTGAAATTCCCCAGAGAAAGTGATTCTCGTCGAGTCTTCATCAGGAGAGAAACTGGAACTCACTTTCATCCCTCCTACAAAACAAAAATCGACAGATTTCATGGCAAAGGAATCCTTGTGTATAGCTGCGTAATGTTGGGCAGTCGTTCATCCCTGTACCTTTCTGATGCGTGTACTGCCAACTCACAGCACTATATGGATGAGATCCTGGAAGCCTATATGAGATTTTTCTGGGTGCTATGGACCCGAACTACATTTTATGTACGAAAATGAGAGGCTACACAGAGCTCACGTTGCTGATGAATTTCATTAGGGAGGGGATATTCGCCATATGGATTGGTTCGCAAGGTCTCCGGATCTAAATCCCATATTTGGGATGGTCTAGGAAAAGCCATTTCTCAACGTATCCCCTCTCCCAGGACCCGCTAGGAGTCAAAAGTCGTGCTTTTAGATGACGGGGCGTTGTTGCCAGAAATATTTATTGACTTCCTCATAAACAGTATAACATCTCCTTATGAAGCTTGTATACCGGTGCATGGTGGTGGCCAAACATCAAATTAGACAGACTTTTAACAAATTCAATGCTTTATCTCTGATCCATTATTTCACATTTTTTGATACATTAATTCAAAATTAAAATCTTTTTATATGATTATGTTGTTATATTCTTTCTCACACTGTAATACGTCTCAGTGACAAATTTCGTGGCAATACAGCGAATAGTTCATCAGTTTTCCTAGATTCTGTGTTTGTGACCTTAATTTTTTGGACATAAGTATATTTTTTTAAATACACTCATGTCCATAAATTAAGGATAATTCAGAATCACACAGAAATTGAACTCTAAAATAAAAATTTCACCTGTAGAATTATCACGCATATCTTGAAGAAGAATATGTAAATTACAGGAAACCACCAGATGGCGCGGATAGTACGTCACAATGACGAGAGTGTAAGAGAGGGGAGTATAAGGAATGGTGGCAAAGAGGTAAAATTGTTCACAAGAGCTTTAAAAGCCTTTCAGTGCAATAACCGCATAGTTATGGCACAAAGGAAGCATTTCGATGATTTTTTACGTGGTAGAATTATAGGACGACTGGAATGTGGACGTACCCAGATGGAAGTATCCGAGGAACTTGGAATCGCCCAGAGTGTCATCTCCAGGCTTTGGCAACGATTCGAAGATGATGGTAATGTGAGTAGATGTTACAACACAGGTCGCCTACGAGTTACAACGCCGAATGAGGACCGGTATTTGGCAGTTACTGCCAAAAGAAACAGACGGAGCACAGCATCAGATCTGTCTCGTCAGCTCTCTTCAGCTACCGGTACGACAGTTTCAAGGCAGACCGTGTACAGACGCTTAGGGCACATTGGTTTATATGCTCGTAGGCCTGTCAGATGTGTTCCCCTTTCCACAACTCACTGTCGTCTGCGATAAACCTGGAATAGAGAGCATGCATTGTGGACACCGCAACAGTGGTCTTGTGTGATGTTTTCCGACGAGTCCAGGTTTAGTTTGCAGTCTGATTCTCGCCGGACTTTCATATGGAGAGCGCCAGGTACCCGTTACAACCAAGAGAACTCCATTGAACGACACCGTTATGGTGGTGCAGGATGGCTCGTTTGGGGAGGAATTATTCTTGGTTCCAGAACTGACCTACATGTTCAGAGTGTAACGATGACAGGCCACATCTATCGGGATGTCATTCTGGAACAACATGTACGTTTGTTTCGGGGTGCCATGGGTGCTGAATTTCTTTTTATGGATGACAACGCCCGTCCTCACCGTGCAAACATTGTAGACGAATGCCTTCAATCGGAGGATATCACCCGTATGGATTAGGCAACATATTCACCGGACTTGAATCCAATAGAGCATGTATGGAATATGTTTGGCCGACGAATTGCAGCCCGTCAACCCCCTCCCACCTGTCTACCGGAACTTCGGAGGGCATTGCTTGATGGAGTGGTGTAATATTCCCCAAGATCAGATTGATAATTTGATACTTAGCATGCGTAGGCGTTGTAAGGTCTGTATTGTATCGTCCGGGAGACATACTCCGTATTAACCATCATACTAACCATGTTATACTGTTTTTTGTAAATAGGTTCTTTTTTGAAATTTGCTCCAGGGTGTAAAAATCGCAATTTTTATTAATTATTATCCACGGTAACCTAATGGTCAAGGTATCGGATCATGGCTAGCGTGTCATGAGTTCGAGCCTGTACCACCGAAGACCCGTCGTGTAGGGGAGCGATGCACATTAAATCTGTCGAGAGCTCAAACATCCTCCCGTTGGTGTGGTAGTTAGGAGAGGGAGGTGCCAGCTCAGGTGTCGTCCGTCGTCCGCGTCACTTGACCATGGTTCAAAGTTACGTGATCCGTCGCCAAAAGCCCTCGTGTAGCTGAGCAGTGCGACGCTAATATTCACTCACTCACTATGGATATCAGAAATAAGATTCTTTTTATCTTCCTCCTTGTAATATTACAATATCAAAAGTCCCATGACTATCACAAGTATGATTTTTATTATTAGATTTCTACTATATGTATTTAATTTGTATATATAAATAATATTAAAGCGTCAAAAAGAAAGAAAGAAATTAGTCATGTCATATGCACATAGATTTCTGAAAGTGAAATGTTTTCTAATACATGGTACTTGTGTAACAAAAATTTCTATTTGTTATTTATTAAAAGAAAATTGTTCATGTGAAGTGAAATACTCGTAAGTTAAGGCTGTCTTCATGTCATGTTAAAGAATAGACCCTGAATTTGCAACATTCTTTCAAAAACAAAGAAATTCAACTTAAATATTTATTCTGGCTTCACTATCCTGTAGAGAGCAGCATATTTTATATACTCCTTGGTCAGTTTTTTTCTGGTATAAAATGTATCTCACTTTTATTTCCTATACCGTAATGTTAAATGAGCTATCACTTTACAAGTTCAAATGAAAAATTAATTATTTATGAAATATTTTGAAATTTTAAAACGTTGTATTATTAATATAGATGTATGATTTACAATGTGGCAAATTTTCAGGAAAGTCGAGTCATTTTTCTGTCTGAAAATTCTCCGCATGCTGTCCCATATTTACTTCCAGGGTTCGAATATATAGTAAAGACCGCCTTACAGAAAATTGTATAATTGTGTGCCCATCTTAAGGCATTTTTTGAAAATACTTTTTAGTCACGAAATAATACACAAACTAAAACAATATAAATACATGAATTAAAAGAAGTTTAGGAGAATAACCAAATGAATAACTGATTGAGAAGAATATTCATTGTGAAATTAGATGTATACGAAAAAATACGCATTCATGAAGGAAGAGAGATAATCATCCCATATAATAAAACAATAATTACTAATTTTTTAAGAAGTCCATTCTCATATTTTCAAGTTCCTTCAACATTCTTTATAATGCTGCTTTAAATTTATGTTTTTCCATTTTAATCTCGTCATTCATTTGAATACGTTGACTAAATATTTCCTCATAAAGTGATTTCTTAAGAGCAACTAATTTATTCCTCAAGCGACCCTGCATACTTCGAAGTATTGTCCTATAATTCAATCTGTAAATTGCCCTGTGTGAGCAAGTAATTTTGTACGGCTAGAACATTTGATTATATTTATAAGGTTATTTTTGAATTGATTTTCGATTATTAATACAAAACTTTTTCAGCCGGAGACACTAGGAGAGAGTTTCAACGCTGATTATCTTATTCAATATATATATAGTCTGAGTACTTCAGTTTGTTTTGAATATCTTTAGCTACTTTTCAACATCTGAAATTAGCAGCATCATATCTTACTTCCAAAAAAAAATTCCTTTATGTGATAAGTTTATAACAATACATTAAGCCCTCTTTAAATAGGGCATCGTATAATCCAAACAGCTATTTAAAAAACTCATAAATATTAAATGCAAATAAAAGGCTAATTTAAGAGCATGAGATTGTAAACTACACAGTTTTGAACCATGACTAGTGGAAGGCAGTAACGCAGTGCTTCTCAAAGTTTCAACATTCGCGACCCAATATTCCATCATAATTTTCTTCGCGCCCCCCTCATACAATAACAATCTATTAAATTCAATAATACTAAATTTTGACGCAAAAAAGCGTTCCACCGGCGTATATAAACGTCTCTCTCACCCAAAGCATTGATTTCCCCGGACGTATATATACGTCTTTCTGAAGTACGATCTTTTCTATGCACTGATATCCATAAACTTATTCCGAAGGCTTTGGAATACAATAAAAAGACCTTTGCAATATGTTTGGGAAGGATTTACATATTTCAGATTATTTGCTTCTATATTCCTTCTCCCACCCCCAATACATCATATTCGTTCCCCTACATAGAAAACGGTTGGCATTGGAAAGCTAATGGCGCAACTTTTTATCGGCTGTTAAGAGATTTATTATAAACTGTACAAATTAACAAGATAAGTGTTAATTTTTGTATATAATTTTATATATGACAATCCCATGGGGCACTGGTAATTATTAAACTTGTTCTTAACTTTTTATTGTTAAATTAAGTATAAGATACATTGCGTAGCACTGATGCATTTATAAGTGTTATCAGTTTAAATGTGTATTTTATTTTTTATAATGTCAGAATGTATTTTCTGTTTGTTTACTTTCAGTAAATTAATATTTTTTAATAATATTTTGTTTTCTACTTTTCAATAGGCTCGCGCCCCACAGTTTGAGAAACGCTACAGTAACGTCTTTTCTTGAAAGCGAGGGCCCGCATGCAAAAGTAGGCCCCATCTGTGACCCTTTTAGTAGACAGTAGAAGCTGTCAAATACTCGTCTAAACTATGACCCGTAACAAATAAATGTGCACGACTCACAGTCTCACAAACCTAAGCATAAACCGACTCGACCAGCTGCCACTTATAAATTAAAGGAATAATGATGTATCGATGTAGGTTAGGTCTAGACACGGACGATGTACATTACGTCACTATGCAGTCTTGCCATTGTTGCCAGTTGGCGTAAAATTCGATATTCCCAATTTTTCGAAGAATATATGTTCGGGTATAACAATTGACAATTAAAATTATTCGGATCATGATGTTATCGAGGTCGAATCAAAAGCGAGACGAGGCCCTCACTGAGATCAAGGCACTCGGCCCAAGCCCAAATGGCCCATGTCTTAAAACCTCCCTGGATGCAGACTAGGGTTTCTGATTTCCTGGATTTTTCCCTTCCCTGAAACGTTCGGGAAATCCCGGTAATTTAATTGTCGTTCCCGGGATTCCCGGAAATACATCAAAATTTCAAAAAATTTATAAGCAAGTTATTTTTAAATAAAATCAATAATTATATAAAATAAGGATTTATATAAATTCCAAAATTAATACTTATTTATATAATGAGCTAAAAATACACAAAATATATAATAAATTCATAATTCAGTTTAAAATAGGATTTCAGAATGCATAAGCAATTTATACTTTTATCACTCAACCTAGTTCTAAGCTTTGTGACGAACAATCCGACAGCAGAAAATGCTCTCTAGGTTTTTCGACTACATAATTTTTCTAAGCCAATTTTTACTGGCTTTAAGTCTGCTACAATTGTCGTCATAGTTTCAAACTCTACATTGGCCATCATTTGTCCTTCTTTAATGTCAATTAATGCTTTTAAAATTTCTGACTTTATTTCTAAAAATCTTTCAAGCATTGCCAACAAACTATTCCAGAGTGTTTTGGTATCCAAACAAAACATCTTTTCACAGCCAAACCCTTCTTTAACATATTTTTGTGAAATATCATTCTTGAGAGGTTTTTTCGAATAATTTTAATACATTTCTAATCGTTTTCATAGTTCCATTTATGTTAGTTATAGAATTTTTTTTCTGGTACAAAGTGTTATGAAACAAAGCATCTATTCCTACACCACTTTCAAATTCTAAATCTAATGCTTTGTCTAATACTAAATCTAATCTTTGCGATTCCCGGGAATGAAGTATAATTCCCAGGAATAGAAAAATTACAGAAATCTTACGATTTCCCGGGAAAGAAACCCGAATGCAGACGGCAGGTTGACGATTGATTGAGTCAATCTACTGTACCTACCCTTCCCCACAGCCGCTTACTTAGAATTAGGCTGCCACTTGATGCACTTCACACCATGGGTACAACATGAGGTGGAATTATGCTTTCATTTTTTTTATATAAAGCTTTAAGTATAATGTTTCCATTCATGTTAAGCAGGTCTACTTAATGTGTAATCTCGTTAAATAAATAAATGGATGGTGAAGATTTTCGCAACACTCTCCACAAAGTAGTGAAAATGCTATAACACTGCAAGACATTGCATTGGATTCAAAAACAGATGAAGAGAATACAGAAACAATTTGAACTCGTTGAAAATGTGACTGGAGCAAAAAGTACTGAAGAAGGTAAAAGAGACAACCGCGATAAACCAGACAATAACCTGAAGTCAAAACTCTGTGAAAATAAAATACCATTTGAATTTTATGCTAAAATACATTGAAGACAGTGGTAATGGAGCCATATCTTGATAATAAGAATGTTTCACACAGGCATCTGCGTCGATTTGTTGTTTAAGAAATTAACGCTAAATGAAAACAACAAAAAAATCAATATTGTTTTCAAACCAGTGCGTGTGTCAGACAGATTTGGTCAGAGGAGAGGAGCCTGAACTGGCCGTCTTCTAAGTAGTACGTTTTTTATAACTTGGTACTAGGGTTTGCAAACCCGTGCTATATTTTCAATCCCGGGATTAGGACTGGACTATCTATGAAAAATACACATTTTAGCATGGCTAAAATAACAAAATAAAATTTAAATTATAATTAAAAATTGTTTTAATATTATTATTTATTGAAATAAAACAAAACTTAATTCATTGCAAAAAACATATAAAAAATAGTACATAATGAATTCAATAAAAAAACTAAAATTTGAATTCATTAAAAATTGACACGTTTGAATTAAAAATTGATATGTTTGAGATTTACCAAAATCTTATTGAAAATTTAAAACAGAATAAAAAGCCCCTTTTATTTTCATTGAAACGCTGTACTTTTTTATGATTAATATATTTATAGAATTGATAACTGCATGGTAAGTCATTCCAAGGAAGTAGATTTTTCGAAATTAAAATTATGAAGTCTGAACCAAACTTTTTTTCCCGACAAACTCACATATACACAGCAAGTACAAAAGATAAAATCGATTTACAAAAATTTTAATCTAAAAAATTTTTCTACTTATACAACTTCCACAAAAAAAGGCTTTCATTTTTTTTTAACCTATAACACTAGAAATAAACACTAAACTCATAACATTAAACACTCATGATAAACACTAAAATTAACTCTAATAAAAATACTCAAAAACAGATTTCTCAATATTAAAAATAATAATAATAAATACATTTTATAATTCACAGTCCGATAAAATTCTGTCTTTTAGCTTCCTCAAAAAAATGTGTTTTCGAAATATTTTTAACAACATTTAAATATTAATACATGCAATCTAATTTGAATTTATAATGATACAAAATAATATTACAAAATTAAACTCTCTGTAGATTAAAAAAGAAGAAAACATTGAAACAACTCCCTATAGCTGAGTGAATTTACGAACTTTAAATATTCAGAATGAATTTTGAAGAAATTCTTTTCAATACTTGAAATAAGAATAACAGCATAAGCAGCTTATTTGTGAGAATATACTAAAAAACAAAATAATATTACTAAAGTTATCTCTTGATGTATAAAAAGAAAGAGAGAAATCTAAAAAAAAACACATCTTTTTGCATTGACTTAACATGATAATTCAGAAAAAGGATTCATGATTGATGATTCAGAAAAGAAAAATCCAACTTTATTATGAACATCAGACAAATGAGTCACAATTTTTGAAAACTGGGGAATAGCAAGGAATGTTGCGCAATGTCTCGTTTCGGAAGTGGAAACTCTAAATAAATTTTCTGAAAATTAAATTCTTAGAAAATTTTGAAGAGAAAAACATTTCAAAACATAAGCTAAAATTAATTCGGGATTAAAAGAAACCAGTACCAGTCTAACCATTGGGCACCCAGTTCCCGGAAGGGTTCAGAAGGGCCCAGATAAGCTGGACACCGGGATTCCGGGGCTGCAAACCCTACCTGGTACATATTACACTGCTGGCCACCGTAAATGCAACACCCTGAAGGAAGCACGCAAATAACATGAAATTTACAACATGCATTAGCGGAGGTGAGATATGCAAATGATTAGAATTTCAGCTCAGACACACATCACGCACGCCTGTGGCTCCGCCTCAAAGCGCTATTTAAGGCTTGGAGATTTCGACGATTACAAGTTCGGCAATTGTGTTTTTCTTGTGGTTTTTTCAAAAAACGATCAGTTATGTCTTGTAGAAAACAACGATCGGCTTTTGATCAAGTATCCGAGTTCGACAGGGGAAGGATAGAGGCCTACCGAGGTTGTGGATTATCTTTCAGGGAAATCGGTAGTCGTGTTGGACGAAACCAAGCAACTGTAATGCGGATATGTGATCGTTGGATGCAGGAGGGTACGACGGATCGACGTGGTCGATCGGATCCACTTCAGTGCACCACTTCACGTGAGGACAGGCAAATTGTGCGTATGGCAGTGACGGATCGCTCAGTCACATCACGAACCATAGCACAGCACATTGAGTCTGTAACGCATCATTCAGTGTCTGCGCGTACCATTCGACGCCGTTTATAGCAGAGTGGTCTGTCCGCAAGAAATCCATTGCTTGGTCTACCCTTGACGCAGAGCCACAGACGTCCCCGCCGCCAATGGTGCAATGAAAGAAGGATGTGGGCGGCAGAATAGAATGAAATTGTCTTTACTGACGAGTCACGCATCTGTCTGCAACACCACGATGGTCAGATTCGAGTCTGGAGACACCGTGGAGAGAGGATGCTGAACAGCTGCGTTATGCACCGCCACACTGGTCCTGTACCGAGTATTACGGTATGGGGCGCATTGTCCAAAGGTTCTTCGTCAATCACCAGATTGAATTGCTTCCCTGGCCGGCTTGCTCTCCGGATCTTTCACCGATAGAAAACATGTGGTCCAGGGTTGCTCACCGATTGACCCAGATTACAACCCCAGCTGCCACACCAGATCAACTTTGGCAACGTGTGGGAGCTGCTTGGTCTGCTGTACCCCAAGAACACATCCAAAGTCTCTTTGAGTCAATGCCGAGGCGTGTGGCAGCGGTGATCTCCAACAATGGCGGCTACTCTGGCTACTGATTCTGGCAGGAACCCCACTTTTCACAGAAGTCTATAAATTTAATCATTTGATACTTGGTCAACATGTTATCTACAAAATAAATTTTTTTGTGCTATCTCTTGTCTTTCTTGGTGTTGCATTTACGGTGGCCAGCAGTGCATATAGGTAATGTATTGAGAGATTTAATTTCTGTCTTGTAATATTATTACCATTTTATTTTGCTGAATTCCAAAATGCCTGTTTTATTTTATTTAATTTATTTTTAGTATTGTGTGCAATCTATTGAGTTATATATAAATTTACTCATTTTATTTCTTAATCCCAAATTTCATTAATCCTTTTGACCCACAGCCCAATTCGTGTGTATTAAGGAGGTTCTACCGTGTAAAAGTTTCTGCAATTTACAACTAAATTTCCCAATTCTCATTTTATGACATTTAAAATCAAGCCGTAACCCTTTATCTACCGCATTATAATTTACTGCAGTTTTTTCATGCAATATTTTTTTTGAATCACTACATGGGAAATTAAGGGATATACATAAACAAAATACTCAAGTTTGAGAAATTTAATCCTTTAGAGCTAATTAATTAAATAAAGATATTCAACTGTAAAATTAATTACATTCACTGTTTACTTAAAATGAATAGTCTAATAGTTTTCTAATGTCTTCATTAACATACAGGGGGAAAAAGACACCTTTTGACATTAACTACTTTTTCGGAACAAAAATGACAATCTTTGAAATCCGATCAAGATGTCAGCTAAAAATACAACTTCTGCTAAAAAACTATTCGCCTTCCTCGCTAAAATACTCATCAGGGAACCCACGCTGCGATATATCTTGGAAGAGGGGATATAAAAGAATATTCCTTCTAAGTATCATCAGAGTATTCGTAAAAATGGTTAATCTATGAAGTTTTAAAGTGAGTGGTACTTACAAGTGTGTAGCGTAGGTAGATAAAGGGTTAATATGTGATGTTGTCTCTTCTTCCAGCTCTAAGCAATTCATTTAATCATTTTCAATTACATTTGAGTAGGGAATGATTTTTCATTGGAAAAGAATCGATTAACATTCAGCATATGGAATAATATTTTGGTCAAATAATGTCTCGAGAATGTTAAAATAGTCAAGAATTCTTCTGTATGTTCTGAAAATAATGATTTGGGAGGGAAAGAATATTTTTTTTTTTTTACATGTAATGGAAATTTCATGACCACACACATGCACACAAACTAGTTTCTCTGTATTCGTTGTATATATATATATATATATATATATATATATTCAAAATTTCTCTACAAGAGAGAGATGAATTAACATGATTAATACTTAAAAGAATTACAATTGCAAGAAACCAGACAACAGAATTTAAAAGGAGATGTGAAAAATTGAAATAACAGAGTTAAATATAAAATAATGGATGCTACAGTATTATCAACATTGCTGACTTAGGACAGCTTGTATACAAAAAAAATTCCTCTTAAAAAAATTTCTCTGTATAAAAGTGGGGTTGAACATGTTTTTTGGCTAGCCAACCTTCCCCCTTTCTGTTAATAATACCGAGCAAAAACCTAATGGAAATAATGGATAGGAAATCTAAATCCATTATGAGAAAAAGGTAACTTACCTAAAAATTGTATACATAAATGCAGAGCCCGTGCTAAATCTGAGTACAATAAACAAGTTATTGCCAGATTCTGGACCCAAATACAAATTCAAAACAAAGCAATGGCTGAAAAATAGCACTTAGCAAAAGTATGAAAAGAATAGAAATAATAAAATAAGAATTGTAAACATACTACCATTATCTTAGAGACTAAGATAATATGATGATAAAGTTATAATAAATTTAAAAAAAGTAATTTTATCTAAAACTAGAAATTGGGGGTATTTGAAATCATCCCCATAGCAGAAAAAGCATTATATAAGCATTAATATTCTAATATATATAAGCATTAATATTCTAATTTCAAAATAAGAACTCCAAAAACCATATATATATATATATATATATATAACTAAAATTACGTTCAAAATTTTAACCTCAATATCTGTAGCATTATACGGATTGCTTCCCTCTTTCCACCGCTACTCTTTGTATCTAATTCGAGAATTTTTCAGTAAAATTTTCTTCATTTTTCTATTTTATTTATCTTATTTTTATTTATTTGATTTCAATTTTAGAATTTTTCCCTTTTTTCTTTTCCCTTCTCCATTTATGAGCCATTATTCGAGCTAGAATATTATTCTATTTAGCTACCATATCAACTCTCTTGCTATTTTTTTAATTAATTTTTTTAAGTTATTGAATAATTTTTGTAACCGCAGCAAATATAAGAATTTCGCATTCAAGTTATCCTAAACTTGTTTTTGTAATATTTTGAATTTTGGTAGGTTTAAAAAATACACATTTCATTCATTCTTCCTGAGACATTTAATTTGAATCTTAATTTAAAATTCGTAATCAACAAAAGTAAAACATTAAAATATGAAAGAATACATTCCTAGAGAGAGAGTCATTTAATATATTTTCAAATAAACACATTGTTATGTGTGTGTGAGGGTGGGAACGTGATGTCCTCTTTCTTTTTTCTGCAAATCAATAAAAAAAGAACTGCTTTCTTCCAAAATTTTTGAGTGATCCGAAAGCAATGTAATTGTGTTTTTGTGTGAGATATCAAATAAGAATTTTTTACACTAAATTTCTGCCTTAGGGAAATGATGTTTTTTCACATGTTATATATATTTTTTTTTTTTTTTGCATGTTCAAAATTTAAAATCCCCAATAAGAGAAGAAGAAACTATTTGAAAACTATTTCTTCCTTGATGGACTTCTGAATAATTAGTACTCTACCACTATAATACTACAAACAAAATTCTTTTCAATGCCTAAGTTAATAAGAAAAAAGATACCCCGTCCCTAGACTGCTGAGGCTCTTTCAAGGATTTGTGGCGCCATCTAGAGTAAAACAAAGTTTTAATATTATTTAATCTCTTATTCAATAATGCAGCTCTCAGAATTATGACAAAATTTATGCGTTAACAATTTCTGTGAAATAAAGTTACCAGATACTTCTCACAACAATAAAAGTTTGAAATTCAATAGCATTTAATCACTACCTTACATGGGCTGTAAATATCGTACTTTTTTTGCAGAAGAATTCGTTTCCGACTTGTCTTTCAATCCATTCGGGAAATATCAAAATTTACAACCTCAAGAAATTGGAAGTTTATTATATGAAAATTGAACAAAATCCTATATTTATTCCTAAATAAAGAGCTTAATTTAGAATAAAAAATTTAATTCAGACTTAATGCTAAAACTTTCAAAATAAGTCCTCGGATTATATGAGAGTGGTACAAATAAAAATGAGGTTACAAAGTTTTTCTTTAATGTACAAGAAATTTAGAAAAAATACCATTTATTTGTCAAAACAAAGTAAAATATTTGCCTTATCGACAGTTCGCTACTACTAATCAATTGCATGGGAAATCTAAAGGGTCAAAATTCGAAAAGTCTTGATCGGACAGGGAAAGTCCTAGGGAAGGATTGAATCTGAAATTTTTATGGTCAACAATGAGACTATACAAGTATATTTATATTTTCAGATGAAATGTTTTTCAGTTAAGGCCTAAAATGAGAGAGAGTTACTTTGCTTTTGTGGAAAACTTGCCTTAAAACGGAAATTTGAAAGAGCCTCAGGACCGATCCTAGGGTGTCGTCCGCCGTACGTGCAAACACTTAATGCGCCGCACCTCTAGAGAACTTTTCACATTTTGACTAATACTTAACATTGACGTTATAAACTCATCTAATAGTATAAGAGTAGTAAGAAAGACATTAATATAAAAATGCGAAGGCACGAAAATCACTTCTTTCCTCTATATATTTTGTTTTTATAAATTGTAAGGCAAATATTAATGAATTAAAAATGTTTATTTTCCATACTGAATTTAAACACTGCAATGTCTCAGGTAATATTAACCATTGTAATGACGTGAGATAGTAAGCTTACTTTCTTACTGGGTAGCGTGAGGGATCACACATATTCTCAAAAAGGCATTTTATTCCAAATTAATTAAACGAAACATTATATTCAATAGTAAATTTTTGCTCTTCACAGCCTTTCGCTGTAGAAAAGTTCTTGTCCCATTAAAGGTTTAAAGATTTTGAGATGATCGGCTCCCGGGATAGGCTGTCCCCGCAACACTTTTTGCTGAGATCGGAATGTCCCATCTGTGCATTCTGATCACCCTGTTCATCAAGCCTGTAAAGCGTTGTCGAGAAGAGTTCCACTAATGAGCAGATGCTACACCATGTTGGAAATTTTCGTAAAACAACTTTTGCAAAAATCATTTTTGAGACACCTTTGTTAAGCATTGATCCACAGTACGCCGTCAATGCAGTGATAAGCTAGAAAACTTTTTCGATTGTGACATTGCCGGCTCTGCCACAAATTTTGCTATCAAATGAAGGATGTGTGTAAAGAGTAAACAGTAATGGACAGTGGACCAAGACACTAACACTCTTTTTTAATAAAAAAAATAAAAATAAAAAAAAATATGCTATGCTTTTTCGGGAAGTCGGGGGATTTACTTTGATCTTTTATTAACTATTTAAAATTCAGCATATTTATTCAACTTACTATAAGTTTTATTTTGATAAATTCGTAAAAAATTTTGCTAGATTGATAGAATTATATGCGGTTGCCTACGTGTGGTGCACACCTGCTAGGATCGGCCCTGAAGAGCGTTGCATTTGGTTTTGATGACAAAACAATGAGAAACTAAAAACTCCATTCGACTTTTTGAAGATAAACCACAAATCCCCCATCTCTTGGTCATCCTAATTCAGTTCCTCGCAATGTCTTTATCTGCTTGCTACTACTTGTATCCTCACAGTCAGCTCATTCTAGTTTGTCCCCAGCAGATGGTCAGCCAATTTAAATTTCATAGTCGCCTATCTTGGGCCTTTCAGACGGAAAGCCCCCGAACAGAATGTTAACTATAGAATTCATTGCGTTAATTCACAGCTAAAAGTATAAAAGTAGACATCCAATCGTAACGAGAGGAAAAAAGCAGTAGTACACTAATGCGTAGATTAATAAACGTATTGCAAGTTCAAAACCAGTAATCTTAAGCGACATCATGTATCAGATCCCTGTTCTTTCAACCAACAATATCCAGATGGTTGTAAATTTAGATGAATTAAACTAATTCCTGTAAAAACAAAGTTAAATTACCAAGTCAAAAAAGTCACGCAAGTGTTAATTAAAAAGAGAAGTAAAGTAATATAAGTGTAACATAATTATAATCAACGAAGACTTCAGTATTTCTCGAGCATAACATCTTTACACTGAAAAAAAGTTTATAAAAAAAAATGTTGCTGGTGTAATTACAACTTTAGAATAAGAAATTTTTTTAAAAATTCTCAAAATTGATTGAAGAAATATCTATTTCTAGAAATATTACGGAAAAGCTAATTTCCGATTATGTCAAGTTACTTCCAAAAGTATTTGAACTACTGCTGAGCTCTGACTCTGAGTTAAAACGAGCCTGCAGGCATTGAATGTAAGCCACAAGTAGCAGTATTTGTTCGTTATGTAACAAATAATCTAGGGCAAATAATTATTGGATCTTATTGCACTAAAGGACATTATTAAAGATGTAGATATGAAAAACGCCTTTGATATTCTATTTGTAAAACATTCAGTACCGATTAAAAGGTTAGTCAACCTCGCAACTGACAATACTCCAAACTATATGAGAACCTATCAAAATGCTTTTGGTAAATTTAAATGTCGACTCCTTATTATCCCAAGTTTATCTTTGTCAATAGCATTGTTCATAGGGACCACCACGTAGCTAAATGTTTTACTCATAAACATTATCTCATAATGGTAATGCTTTTCAAAAATTGTTAAAGCATCTGAACACGCGTTGAAATCAACTCATTCGGTCAAAACACATATTTTTTGTTTTTCATTTTATTGAATAGAATACCATATTCTTTTTTTATTGTTGTTGTTGTTGTTTCTATGCTACCTAAAGGCCAAGTTACAATCAATTTTATAAAAATAGAAAAACCGGAAGTGTGGTTCTTTAATCGACAAGAAGTAGACGTTTAAATTATTCAAAATCTATCTTGGCGAGTCTGATAACTCAAAATGTTACAAACCGTATTTCTATAAAACTTTTTGAACCTGATATTTACATTATTTTCTAGAGATTATACTAAAATATTTCTTATTGTATGAATATTTTTTTAGTTATGGCCTGTTATTTAAATAATGGTCTCATCAAAAATGTCCCATTAATTATAATATTGACTCGATCAGCTCAAAATTTTTTAAATTCTAATAAAACCTTAAAAAATTTTACTGAACATTCTCTAGATAAACGCACCTAATTTGTTTCAGTAATACTTGATATAAATTTATTACTTTTTCTCTAATTGCTTTGAAGATTTTCAAAAATATTGCTAAAATTTCACTTATAACTGGGATTTTTGTAAAATTTAGATAATTTTTTTCAATATTAATAGAGTTAAATATTAGTATTTATTGGTGATTCCTAAAAAAGCATTTATAATGGTTTAGATTGCTATTTTGCAAAAAAGTAATCCGAACGTGTTCGGATACCTTAAAAACGTACGCCCAAGCGCCAAAACTCATCGACAGTTTAAAGCCATTAGAAAATAATAAGCTTCCAGATGTTAAATTGTGGCTTTGTTTGGTAAGGTGGCTCTTAGTAAGCAATATACAAACAAAACTCTTAAATTTTCTAAAATTAATCAAACAATTTGTCATTAGAAAGGAAGAACTTTCCAGAACTTGAATATACCAACTGTTTAATCCTTTGTTGCATATGAATAATCTGGAGAAGTTAAACAAGATGCTTGCATTTTTCCCATTTAAAACAGCTTCAGAAATAATTAAAAAATAATAGTTTTATTAAAATTTCGTCTTAAATAGTTACTACTGTTTAATCAGTACAGGGCTTACATGCATTACATAGCATTCATGAACATACTTTTACGATTATTTTTTTAACCATCTTGGGAATGACAACGATAAAAGCAGTTTTTTCATCACTGCATAAAGACACCTACATTTGATTCAAGAATATGTCAATTTTCTGGAGCACAAAACACCATTTTTCTTCTTTGAGCTGTATTTTCAGTTTGTCGAGAGAATTGCTCGATCATAGTGGACATCCTTGAGAATGGAACTTGCCTTAATGGGCAAATTCTTCTTTGGTTCACTTCTGCATTTGAAATCATTTCCTGGTGTGTGTTGGCCCATTACCACTCTCTAAATAGTAAATCTTCAACAGGCAAATACATACCAGATCTCTCAAAATACTTCCAGTTCGTTTATTGTTATTAAATTCTTTTTGCTACGATTTTGATAACAAGGGAATGGAATCTGTTAAAGCATTTATGGAAAGTTAAAAAAAAACTAAATTTTTATCTTCTGGAGTGGACATAATGTAACATAAAGTAAATAGTTACGGCGCTTTTCATAGGAGTAGTGAAACAAGAACATCAAAGTTATCACTGCAAAGGCATGGTAAACTTTTTTCTGATTTAGCACAAAATATCTTCAGCTTTCATAACAACTTAAACTCTTCGAGAAAGACCTCGTTTCTATGACTTTGCTCAATCCTGCGTCGTATCAAAATGTTGAAAAATTATCTGGCTTGTAATGTTTTAACTTTATAGCTAAAATTATAACATTACAAGCTATAAACAGATTGGCGGAAAATATTACCGACAGATTTAATAATTTAAGAGCACTGATGTCGTCATTTGCATTTTTAGAAATCCCTTTTCTTGTTAGTATTTTGAAGAATGGCTGTCTCGTCTCGGCGTCAATTGCCAGGGATATTGCGGCTGTGAAGTTGAAGCTTTGTATGAAGAATTGGATGGATTGGTTGTTTATTGACGTCCGACGTTGCTCGAGGGATATCGGCAAACATTGTTGTAATTTTGAATCATAATTAAAGAAAAAGTATGACACCCGAGTTTGAGCCATTTTCCAAGCTTCCACACTTCGTCACACTGTGAATCTGGACAGATTTAACATGCACACGTCGGGTCTTGAATGGGACCAAGAAATGAAGTATTGAAACGGGTAAAATAGAATAGTGTTTCAACAATTGAGAGTTTTTGCTCAAATAAATTCTGGGACAAAAATAACTCTAAAGCGAATGTGCGCAAGGACTAATCTTAACTTTTGGTGCCAAAACTCCCCGACTCGAGACTAGATTATTCCCATGATCAAATACTTAGTAATAGTATTTTATAATAATTATCATGTTAAATCTTTAAACACACACACAATTGAGTCTATTACTCATATTTTATGCACTCAAAAAAAATACTTCAAACTGTTTTTGATAAAAACTTATGTATGTATAAAAGAGATCTGAAAGCATATCGTATACAATCAACTTTCAATAATTTGAAGTTGAAGGGACCAATGAAAAACTTCGAATTATTAAGAGTTCGAATTAAGAGTAGGAAAAAACTCCCAAAATGCACGAAGAGAAAATTTATAACATATTTAAATTTGAAACAATGTAATAAAGCAACAATTGTGTACATATGTATAAAATTATTTTAAAAGTTTTTTTTTTTTAAATTTAAAAATTGGAATCTAAAATTAACATAAGGCGTATACAAAGTTTCACACTCAGCTACAAAGTATACTTAGTAATATCGACGTTGAGTAGGCTCTTCTCGCCTAATCAGTCCGCCAAAGTATTCTGGACTAATTTTTTCTTTTTTTATCTCTCTCCTCTATCACTCCTCTCCTTTCACTTTCCATTCTGTCTTTGTGTCCGCGGTAACCTAATGGGCAAGGTAACGGACTTGGGGCTGGCTTGTCATGAGTTCGAGCCCAGCGCCACTGAAGATCCGCCGTGTAGGGGCGCTATGCACGTAAAAACTGTCGAGATCTCAAACGTCTTCTCGTTGGTGTGGTGTGGTAGTTATGAGAGGGGGTGCCCGCTCAGGCGTCGTCCACGTCACTTGATCATGGTTCAAAATTACGAGGTTCGTCGCCAAAAAACCTCGTGTTATTGAACAGATTCCCTCACTCTCACTCCACTCTATCTTTCTTAACCTCTCCAGCTGGACTCTTTTACTCCCCTCCAAATCTCTTCAATTCCTAATAGGAAATAAAATCGTTTCAACCCCGGTTCCCTTAAACACAGTCCCTAACACCATTGACTCTTCAAGGTAGGGCCCACTGCGGCTTATACCCTATTTGGTGACACATGCTATAAGTCACTCAAATGAGCCATGAAAAGTCATGTCAGTCCGACGCAAAATACACAATCCTAAGCATTTCTTCTTCACAACGGTCCGCTTGAAGAAGGAAAGCTGTATAAATGTATTTTCACCTGAGGAACCGGGAAACACAAAGAAGAGGTAGAAGACAGATGTGGTCATCAAAGGAGCTACGTTACATTGGCGACATGCAGAGACAATACAACACAAAAATGTAAGCTCCAACATGTTTGCGACAGGACTTTACATGATAGTGAGTGTTCGAATTGTCCAGAGTTTTATAAGATAACTTCGAATTATCGCGTGTTGTAGTCTGGCCATCCACATATTCTACTTCGAAATATCGAGTGTACCAAAACGTATCGTTTTAGTTCGAAATATTAAGAGTTTTTCTAAGGGCTGAGCATATACTTCGAATTAGTGAGAGGTTCGTACTTATCAAAGGTTTGAATTAGCGACAGTCGAACCTTTGAAGTGAAACTTTTACATCTTTATATATAAAATATACGTGTCACAGTGTTTGTCCGCAATGGACTCCGAAACTACTCAACCGATCATAATATAATTTTGCATCTGTGTGTCATTTCGTCCAACTTAAAACATAGGATGGTTTTTATTTCAATTAATCACGCCATAATTTTTTTATTGCCGGAAATGTGAAGAATCCGGAAAAAACGTTGCCAGATTCCCGTAAGGGATGCTCATTCGGTACTCTCGACGTTATTTCTGAATTGCGTCAAGGTCACTTTGCGTTAGCTTTCTGTTTGGAAGACGAGAAAGGTTGAGGTAGTTTTGAGTCTCGCTGCGTAGTAAAAAGGGGAATTCCCTCATAACACAGGACGCTCATTCCATATAACGCATTACATCCGATAGTTTTTTTTTTTATTCTTAAAAAACAGTAGAATATAAGAAAAAAATACAAAAAATATAAGGAAATATTCTTAAATATATTTTTATCACATAGTATTATTTTCTTTTTGAATTTCATACTCTGAAATGAATCAATATCGTTGCGTTTAAATAAAAATTACTTTAAAACTTTTAGTATCTTTAAAACTTTAAATTAGTATTAAAATACTATATAGTATTTTTAAAACTTTTGATTTAAAAAATAAAAAGCCAAAAACTTTTTTGGTTGAATTGGCCACTTATCCCGCCAAGAGTTTTCTCGCCAAATCGATAAGTGCGCCAACTCTGGTAACCCTTTTGGCTTTTGTATCAGTGAGGAAGTCAATATTTCACCTCTATCTATCGGGACTGAAATTGTTGGTCAAACTTACAAATGAAATTAATTGAAATCCACACAATGAGATTCTTTGTTGAAGCAAAATTCTATGTAAGGTGGAATTCTAAATTTTTATTCCTAAATTTTATCGTTCGTTATGCGAATTTTGGCTATGTTTGGAAGCTTATTTATGAGAGCAAATATTTTCTCTAATGAAAAATAGCGAAAATTTAAAAGGATCTAGATTAGCCTATCAACATTTATCTCATCAGTTTTAAAAATTGCATCAGCTCAATATTTTCAATCAAATCTTCATGATTTGCTTTGTGAGAAAAAAAACAACTAAGTCAGATATCTTCTAAAAAGTATTGTTAAATTGAATTTCTTATAATATAATTTTTGTTTTTCATAAAAAATATAAAATATTTATAGTGTTAAGTTTAAAAAATAACAAAATATGAAACGACTAAGTATGTATAATACACAATACACTGCGCTTTACATTGAGTCTAATAAATGCATAGTAAATTGTAAAAATCGTATCTTATGATTTTTTGATGATTGAAAACATGCGGCCCCCAATTTATAATAAACAGACCATGTGACCCGTAATATCATATGAGTTTAACATGCCTGCCTTATAGTGATGTAGTGTTATAGATAGAATATATGCATAAGTATTTAATTGTGTGTTATCATTAGTTTGTGGTTGATTGAAAATGTTAAATTTTGTAAACATTGTATTCAAAGGCTCTGCATAATTCGAGAAAGATTTTAGTTCATTTTACTATATAACAATTAGGTATGAATAATATCCCTGCCATAACGTCTGGTTAATAGTGCAATTATTGTCATTGAAATAACATTGGGACAATAACAGTACACTAATTTGCCAATAGATGGCTGCACATATCGAGTCATATCTTAACCAATCTGTTTTATTGTAGAAAATGGCATTAAACAAGCATCCTGCATAAAAATATCAAGCCAGAAAATAATGTCTTTGAAAACAACCACGTTTTTCTAAAGCCCACAGTTTTTGGTTATAATGAACAAAAAGGAATATAATTGTGCTTAACTCCAAATGATAAATAAATTATAAACGCCTTAATGTAAAATTTTTGAAGTCATCTCTTAAAAATTTATATATTTTTTTAATATCTTATGCATTATTTTATTTATTTATTTTTTTATTATTTATTCTGTGTGAATGAACGAAGAAGGTAATAAGAACTGAAATGAATGGAAAGCGAGCTCTGGCAATGGCTGGTACTTTTGTGCCCAGTGGTAAAAAAGATTTGTAAAAAAAATTTACTAGAGAAATTTTTGTAAAAAATTTATACAAACACTCAATAAAAAAATTCATAAAAGCTAAAAAACACATCTTAGAAGGTGGATCATGTACGTTTCATTTATTTTTTTGCTCTTTCATTTTATTGATTGCCTTCAATTTAGCTCAAGTCGTGCAGCCATCTGTTGTCAAAGAAATGAACGATTATTGTTCTAATATTTCACAACAGCATTTTTAAAAATTAAATATTTTAAAATACTTATTTTAGGTATCGAAGAAAATGAATATTGTGTGTCATGGACCTAAACTGTTTTTGGAGAAATCATGTAAATGGTTGAAATAGGAAATATCAGAAGCTTCGCACAGGTTCGTAATGATATTTACTTTCTCGAAACCTAAAAATATAAGATAATTATTCTATTTTAAGATTTCTTTTGTTACACGTCATCATTGTATATTTATTAGAACATTCTTTTAGCACCACTTATTTATAATTACTGTAAATTTCACAAAGCTATTATTTTTTTTTAAAAAAAAATATTGAATTTTAATTAAATATATAAAGAGAAAATTCTTTAAAATATTTTTGCTGTGATTTGTAATTTGTACTATAAATAATATTTGTGTAATATGTCGTATTTTTTAATGTACTTCATTTATGTTTACCTTAATATTTGATCTTTTCAAACTTTTTTAGTATTATTATTACTTTTTATACATTTGATAACTGATGAACTTTGTTTTGGTCTGGAGAATTCCTTAAAATGATTGTTTTTTGAAAGTCACCCAAGATAAATTAACTATACAACTCTACATATATATCTAATCCTATATACGTTTTTACTACAAATTCGCTAAAATGTAGATTTTGTAAGATATCCTTTAAAACCTCTTAGATGAATTTGATTTATGAAGATATTTAAGAGAAATATCTTAAATGAATTTAAGATTTGTATATATATATAATGTCTTGATTTTTTTAATTAATATTTGTCTTGGGTCACATTTCATTTTTCACGCACTTCACCTAAGTATTATTTCAATATTTAATAAGTTTTTTGAAAAGTGTTGTAAATTTTTTATATGCAGTTTTACATTTGCTGAAAAAAAAACCATACCTTAACTTTACAAATATTATAGCAAAATTATTTGTGAAATCAATTTCATTTACAGAATAAGAATTTATATTGCAGTAATAGCTCATAGCATAATTTCTGTTGGCAAAAAATTAAAATGCAATATGGTTTTAAATTTTATGGTTATATTTATTCTCAATCTCAGCTTGACTTACTTACTTACTCGGGCCCGTTGGTGTGGTGTGGTAGTTAGGAGAAGGGGGGGGCAGCTCAGGTGTCGTCCACGTCACTTGACCATGGTTCAAAGTTACGCAGACCGTCGCTAAAAGCCCTCGTGTTGCTAATCCGTGCGACGTTAATATTCACTCACTCACTACTTACTCGGGAGAATCAAGCCCACCCAAGGGGTTTGGAGCCCAATTCTACTTATTTTGGGGGGATTCTACAACATCCACATCCGATTATCTCTATTAGTTCTTGATTATTGTTGGTGGCCAGCGTGTCATGAGTTCGAGCTCCAGTGTCATTGAAGACCCACTGTGTAGTGGAACTGTTGCACATGTTAAATCTATCGTGGCCTCAAAGTCTTCCCGTGGCGTGGTGTGGTACTTTGGAGAGGTGGTGCCAGCTCAGGTGTCGTTCTTGTCATTTATTTGAGGCTCAAAATTGTGAAGTCCGTCGCCAACAACCTTCGTATTGCTTTTTAGTGTGATGTTATTATAACTTCTCCCTCGAAATTACGTTTTAATCTTTCTATTTAAGCATCACTTAAATTATCACCAATTTTATAATTCCTTTTTTCTGTCGAACGTCAACAATATTTTTCTATTAATTAATTTATTTATTCTACAAATTGAATTTATTTTAATTAAAACTGCACTGCTATCGATAAAATTAGTTTAAAAAAAGTTTAACAGTCGAGTTAATATCTTCAACAAATTGAAAATTTAAACTTGTAATCTGGTTTTAAAATTAAACTCCATTGAAAACAATATATCGTTTCCAAATCTATTTCTTAAAATAGTTCAGTTTGATAAAATTGTGAAATGTTTCAAATATTGAAATTAATTATGCCCATTTTTAATTAAACTATTTAATGGTGAAAAAAGAATATTTAAAAGGGGTGTTACAAACCTGTTAGAAATATACTCCAATGAGAAATGAAAATTCTATCTTCTCCAGTTAACAAATGAATTAGTATTGTATAATCTATATGTGACTTTATGCTTGACAGTGACAGTTGCATGTATCATCTTAGCTGCAATATTTTTAATTTTAATTTTTTTGCTCTTTTTTCCTGTAAATTTATAACAGCTAAATAAGTACTCTAAATTCTACACTACAGACGGATTCTATAGATTTTATACCCTCTAGATGAGATCCTTTTATTATATAAAATTCGTGTTTAGCTGCGTCTAATGAAAAATTGTTTGATAAGATATATAAAGGCAATTAAATAAGCGCGTTTTTCAGAAAAAATTCAAAGATACTAAAAATTTGTATGAAAATACTTTCGCATATAAGACCTTTCTGACCAGTTATTGAAAAATTTTTACTTTCTACTTACTAAATCATAAGGAGACAAATATGCGTTTTTAAATATTTAAAATTAGTTTTAGGACTCTTAAGAGATAACTCCACATTTAACCGGTTTAGCTTAAGTGAATTAGAGTGCACATTAAGTGTTATTATTCTTGAGCTAAGTGTTATTATTCTTAAGTGCTATTTGTGTTTTTTAGTATTTGTATTATTATTAAACTGATGTCACACATCTCAGAAGAACTGCAAAAATAATTTTTAGATCTTATTCACACAAACAAATGGTAAGGCTGGAAAAAAGATATTTCAGCATATTCCTGTGGTATTTATATATACATACGCAACTATCCGTTGCTTTTGCTTTTGCAAATTGGGGGAATATTTTTAAAATTAATAACACGGGAAGTTTATTTATATAATCACAATGCTATTACCTTTAATGATTAATGTTAATTTTATCAAAGCCACTACCTTTTACTCAAACTGAAATCTAAGATTGATATAGCCTCGGGTAAAAAGAAAAATATTCTAATTATTTTTCTAATCACGAATTTACATCTGCTATCAATTTTGTCAGATCAAAGAAATTTCGTCAATGAAAGATTTAGCTCCTTACTGTCGCCATATGGAATGATATGCAGCCAATAGTGGAAGACCATTCCCGTACGTGTTCGAACACAATAATAATGAGAGCATTTGAAAATAAATTTTTCGAATTGGCGGCGTCTTTTAATTTGGCAAAACTTGTCCGTAAATAACACTTCCCCGATTCTAAACATTTTATTAACAACGAAAATAAAGTTAAAATTGTAAAAAGAAAATTCAAAAGAAAAACCCATCCTGGTGTGAAGGGACATAAAAACAAAATTCGTTATCGCTTGAACCTTTGCAGATATTCTAATGATAAAAACCTGTATAACTTGATAGCTTCGAGACCTCTCGTACATTCATACTTGAAACTCTCAATAAAGCTTGTTGGATTCAGTTGAAAAGTAAACAGTGTTGAGTTTCGTTGACTCTTAAGAAGCTATGTTCGAAAACATGTGAGTACACTTAGTTTAAATATTTTCGAATATTGTTGATCGATTTGTTTCATTTAAATAACATAGAAAATGTACAGAGGTGTAAAGTAATAATTTTTTATAAATTGTTACTTCCCATGCTTTTGAAATTTGTTTTACAACAACACGTGGTAAAATAAAGAAATAAATGGATATGTTTAGGAAACTTTAATTTTTAGAAATGTTTTTGTTTTTTCAAGACTATAAATGAAAGAAAATTGCGTGATTCGTTCAATTTTTTCTGTTATTTCTTTTGATCAGGAAAGTATTAATACCAGTGGCGCACACAAGAGTCCTGTGGGTCCGAACCCCCCAAAAAGCCCTTGATTTTTTTTCGAATGATTATAATTCTATGTATATAGTACGTAAAAATTAATTATTACGTAATTACGTAAAAATTAAGTATTTGTTTTTAATAGTTAATAAATGAATAATTAGCGTTAATTAATAAAATTAATTAATTTTTTACTGTTTCCGAAAATCGACAAAATTAAAAGAATATGTTGGGCGGCGTATTGAAGCACAGAACGAAAACAGTGGACTTTGACCTTGGACCCCCCTTGAAAAATTCCTGTGTGTGCTACTGAGGGTATAGCTTAAAAAAAATATAGCTTTTAATCTTTATTATTATGATAGTCTAGTATATTTAATGGACTAAAAATGCATTATTTTTAATTACTTTTAGAAGCATTTTTTCTGCCATTAAAACTGGAATTTTGACCAATTAGTGTGGCGTGATAGCTCAGTAGTCGTTGTTGAATCGCGGGTTCGAGTCCTGGTGCCACTGAAAAACCACCGTGTAGCAAGTTTATTGCCCTTTAAACATGTCGAGGTTCAAAGTCCTCACGTTGGTGTGGTGTGGAAGTTTGGAGAGTGGGGTACCAGCTAAAGGAGTAATCCTTGTCTTTTGATCGAGGTTCAAAAAAATTAAGTCTGTCATTTGTCCTCGTATTGTTTTTAGTGGAACTTGAATGAACGCTCACTCATTTAACTCATTTTTTTCTCATTTAAATAAACCTTTGCCTTACCTTTGATCTATTTTGGAAGCATTAATACATTATATATTCAAAAATTGACATTTAATTCTGCTGACATTTAAAAATTCAGGATGCAAACAGAAAAATGGGCTTAAAAAATATTACTTCATCAATTTAATAAAAATTTTAAAAATCTAATAAATTTGGAGTGGTTTCAAACGAGAAAATTTTTTATCCTGAATCTCGTGTAGAAAAATAAGACAAATCTGAAAAGTTACGAAGAAAGATTCTCAAATGTTTTTAAAACGGGACGACGCGAATCGGAAACAAAAGTTGATTTTGAATCATCGAAGGGAAAGATAGTGATTAGCTCTCTCTATGAAATGAAATACGGCGAACAAACTTTTAGTTTTTAAAAAAAAATTTCTTGCATCTTTTTGTTATTGTATCTTTATTTAGAAAAATATGGAGAAAATTAAATCTTTTTACAAATTGGTAAACTGTGTCAAATTTTTCACGAATTGTAAAAAAATTAACATCAAGAATTAAAATAAAAGTAAAATGTTTATTCAAACAAAACACGCAAACCTAGATTCCATGGATCGGCTTCAGAAATAAAATTAAACGTTTTATTCTTAAGCAAATCAAAAGGAAAAAAAATTAACTTAAATCTTGCGTCGATTATAAAAAATATACTACCGTATTTATTCGAATCTAAGCCTAATTTTTTCCCAATACTAATACTATTGAAAATCGGATGTGGCGTAGAATCGAAGGTGGAAAAATTCATCGCAGGAAGGAAATTGAACATAATACTGATGCAGGTACGTCTTAAGACTTCTTGGGGCCCTGGGCCCCTACAAAAATGAAGGCCCCATTCTGTAGCGGTAGCGTAATGGAGAATATTGGGGTCCCCGTGAAAAGTCAGGTCTTGCTTTTAATATTTTATAAATTGGTTAAATACGTATACTTGTATGTATAGCGTCAGTCAGGCCTTCCCCCCACAGTGATCCTTAAAAGTAGACAATATATACCATACGTTGTCAAAAACTCGTATAAACAATAACGCGAAACAAATGTGCATGACTTCACATATATCGGCTAAACCAACTGCCACCTTTTGACTGAATGAATAATCATGGTGTATGGGGGATAACCTATACAAGGACGACGGTCATCACATGTAGCAAATTGACATATCGTCCAAAATTCGCAGTTTTTCGCGGTGAATACAATCGAAAATAACATTTGAGCGTTGAAATTATTCGAATTGTGATCTTAGTAAGGCTAGGCCCCCATTGTTATCGAGGCCCGGGTCCAGTTGGCCCATGCCTTAAGACGTCCCTGTAGAGATGTTAGAACAACTGCAGGTTCAGGCATGTATTTAAAAGTTTTTAATGCTGGTAAAATAAATTACTTTTTATAAGTTATCTTTCCTATTTTTTTTTTTTTTTCAATTTCATTAATACCGAATATTGAAAGAGAAACCTTTTTACAGTATTTATTTTTTCACTAACTCATGTTAAAAACTTGGGATGCAGTTTAGAATCGTTGACGGCTTAGATTAGAACAAGTACGGTCAGCGAAAGAAATTACGTGTTTTACACACACACACAAAACTTCCTGCGTAATCAAAAAAGGATGATTGTAGCATTTTTTTTTTCTTTTCTTTTAGCACTTATGAAACTTGAATACTTTCACAATGAGAAAACAGTGTTATTTTCTCTGAACTCATTTCAGGTGGCCGAACGTGCTTGTATTGATTCTTGCTTTAACTGTACTTACGAAAGCAGGGTAAGTATTATTTCTTTTGTTAAAGTAAATAAAAAAATTATTCTAACTTTATTAATTTTCTTAATAAAAATTTGAGTTTAAATTAAAATTGTATTACTAAGTTATGTATTAATTGATAGACCATGTTTTGATTCTGAAAAAGTTGATATGACTAAAAAAAATTGGCAGTTATGGAGACTGCCGATAGAAGTGAAAACTTAGAACTTTTAGTATTAAAATTCGAAATTTCATAATGTTTGAATTAAAATTATTACTTCAATCTGGTTTTCACATCTATTGACACTCTGAGCAACAATTATATGGTTTTTTATTATTCAAATATATTACAGGCTGTACAAAGATCATGACAAAATATAAATACAATTCAATTGAAATAACAATTAATATACAATCATATTATTTATGGATAGTATTTGCATTTACTTAAATTTCAATGTACTTGATTTTTAACATTATTTTAATTGTTTGCATCATTGTCATTATTAATTTCAACAATACTTAGACTTTTTTGTACTTTCAATTATTTCATTTTGTTCTAAAAAAAGGTACAATAGGCTTATGGTAACTAAAGTGAGAAAGGAAAATGTTTGATTCAAATTTATCTAAGTATCGCGTAAAAACCGCATTGATCGTCGTTTTATATTTTGTAGCACTGAGTTTTCGATCATTGGACATATTTAAATTAAGTGTTTCAATTAGAAATTCAATTAGTGGTAGATTTTTATCATTTGCAAAGTTAATATTGAAGTCTCCACTTAAAATCATTGGTATATTATCATATTTTTCACCAAATCTTTTTTTGAGTATTTCAGAACCTTCTTTTGTATAAATCATCATATTTTCGAATAAAAATTGTTGTATCTGTTTCATAGATTTTCCAGGCGAAATATAAATGGCAACCATTAAAATGTATTGCCCATTCTCGGAATCGCAACGAGCAACGCATATTTCGCCTATATCAGAAACATTAACTCCAATGCTTCCAGTGAATTTAGTATGTATGTCCATATGTGAAGTAATGAAGTGTGACATATCTTGAGTATTGAGATAATTGCTACGCCTGCTGCTGGAACTTCGGGTATTTTATAACTTACAACTCAGTGGAAATTCGGAATATTAAGTGTTCTTCGTTTTTCATACGAATTTCTGACAAAAGCAGAACATTTGACTTTTTTACAATAGCATAATTTTTAGGTCAGCTGCATGCGCATGCAAACTTTGTCAATTGGATGAAAATGTCGATAATCCTTTCTTGTTGGAGATGAATTCTAAAAAAGTCTTGGCGCCATTTGTAGTATATAGTTTTGTAACCTTTTCAATTCAAATGTTAGATCCTCTAAATGACTTGTTGATCTTTTATGATGTTTATTTGCATTAATAACCATATTTTAAACTTCAACACATTAATCTTGATTTATTAAGATTTCATAAAATTTTTAATTTCAAAATCGACGATAAAAATATGATTGAACAACTAGAAGTTTGGTTTACCACGGTAGTAAGAAAACGTCTAAGTCACTGTGAAATGCTAATCCGGATTGCGTGATGTATTTCAGAGGTTAAATATTAGAAGATAAAAAAAAAATTTCAAACGCCAGAATAAATACGAAGATTTAAAATAATTTTAAATAATATAAAATTTTCAAACGCCAAACTTAATACGAGTACTTAAAATAATTTTCTGTTTTTTATCTTAAAAATATTAGTATATTTATTTAGTACTCACTATTGTACTGCACAATGATTCTTCAATTAAACGATTCAAATAATAATCAAACAAAAACACTTTCAACAATGCACAGATATACACATTGAACTTTTCCCTAAATCCATTCAATTTCACTTATAAGATATACACAGCACTATACGTCAGCTGTATAGCTACAGATATACTGCTAGAAGCATGTCGGTGACGCGAACGCACGAGATTTCACCCATCCAAAAAGTGGCTAAGGAGAACAGCGCACTGCGCAGGCGCCAGTCAGAGCATGTCGGTGACGCGAACCCATAAGATTCTCCCCTACCAAAAAGTGCCCAACGCCGCTAAAGAAGTTTTCACTTCAATAAGTGGGGGTAATAAATAAAGTAACTTAAAGAAAAAAACGTTACATTTTTGTATCTGTAAGGTTTATATTTTTCAGTTTCGGATGTCAAATTTATAGTTAAACGGATAAATAATGACTCGTAAAATTTATTATTTCTTCAGGCATGCTCATTAAAGTCATCGTCAGCAAAAAAAAAAAATATATATATATTTATAAATGAGTTGAAATGACTTTTATTTTGAGAATTTTTATTGCTTGATTTATGTATGCTTATTCTAAATTATTGTCATTTGAATATAAAACAGTAACCTGTTGGCATACATATAATTTTTCACGTTCTTAAGCCAACCAGTCGGAGTGAGTGAGTAAATATTTACGTCGCACTGTTCAGCTACTCGAGGGCTTTTGGCGACGGACCTCGTAATTCTGAACCATGGTCAAGTGATGAGGACGACACCTGAACCGACAGCCCCTCTCCTAACTACCCCACCACACCAACGGGAAGACGTTTGAGCTCTCGACAGCTTTAACGTGCCTCGCACTCCTACACGGCGGGTCTTCAGTGGTACTCGAATCGAACTCACGCCGGCCACTAGATTGTAACCTTGACCACTAGGCTACCGCGGCCACCCGAACTAATCGGAAGGTGTGTAGTTAAACATTGCTCCTCTTCAAATGAAAAAATAATTTAAATTTTTTTAGCTGCAGTTGAGTGATAATACCTGGAATCAAGGTGCCTAAGACTGCCTTTGTCTTGATAATAATTACAGAGTGTCAGTTAATTCAGATAAATTTGAAACAACAAAAACATTTTAAAAACCACAAAACCTTGTAAAAAGTTTAAAGTAGTTATTGAAATTTCGTGGCTTGAACATATCACGCGTGAAAAGTAAGATGGACGTGGTAGCCTAGTGGTCAAAGTAAACTGGTGGCTGGCATGTCATCGGTTCGAGCTTTGTACCGCTGAAGACTCCGCGTAGAGAGACCGATGCATGTTAAATCTGTCGAGGGTCAAACGTCCTCCCATTGGTGTGGTTTGGAAGTTATAAGGGGGGGGGAGCTGAGGTGTCATCCTCGTCACTTGACCATGGTTAAAAATTACGAGGTCCGTAACCTCGTGCAGCTTTATAGGGCGATGTAAATATAGCTGTAATTCTAAACGTGATAAGTAAAAATAATAAATGTGTTTAATTTAATATTTTTTGTTGCAAAAAAAAAGGTGAAATTACTGTTTCTCAACTTTAAGGATGGTAAACAGTGGAGAACTAGAATTCGTTATAAATTACTTCAAAACGAAAATAGGATTTTAATTTATTAGATTAGGGAAATAAGATATTTAAGGTGTGTGGGATCTGTTTACTATCACAAATAGAGAGTATTATCAAGAAATGTACGGACATATCAAAACTGTTAAATATTCCTGATTTGTGTTAAATTGATAATGCTAGAGATGTTAAATTAAAGCTAACAATGAATTGACGATATTAATAGAATGATTCAGGAAGTATTCTGAAAAATAAAGATTGCCAGGTTGTATATTGATTGTTAATTAAACATTTTTCAAATGACTTCTAAATCTGAATTTTCGAGTTGTGTGAAAGATTCTTCCGTTGATAAGAAATGTTTGAATTTCAGAAAATTGACATTGTTTTCGTAGGAGTTTTAGATGCAAAAGTTTCTCTCTACTCGCCTTAAGTATAAATAGTTTTTTTCTTTCGGAAAAGTATCTAAAAGTAGAACGAGATTTCGTGTTCTAATCAGGTGCTGAGCTAACTTTCTTATTGCTCAGTAAATCTGATTTCGTACAAATTCGTGGTTTTATAACATATCTATTCTATTAATAAAAGAGTATATGGAAAAAAAATTGCTCGGGAATTTATTTACAGAAATCAACTTTTTTCGCTTTAAATATCATTTAGTCCTCAAAAATACTCCATAAATTATGATTCGAAATAAACTTTTAGTTTGGAGAGGATTTTAAATATAAATTGTATAACTTTAGGTAATGTAAATTAGAACCTAAATCCTGTACTTTTTCGGAGTTTTGTTTGGAAATTTTTATTTAAATGTGTTTTATCTCGTTTGGATTCTGCGAAGTACATATCTTTTTCGTTGTTATCATTGTAAATGGAGATATTACGCTTGTCATTTCGATTATATTTTAAGCCAAAATTTGCACCTGTGTGTATTTATGATAAACACATCTTTCTTCTGGTCGAATGAATATTTGCTCTTTGTTGGCCTTTCAACTTAATATCTGATAGAATGGTAAGGGTGATATTCCCCAACAAGCATAGATGCTTCGATCAATACTTTTTCTCTCCGTTGGTTTTCCTGTAACCTTTTATTTTCACTGACAAGGGGAGGGCACGACTAAGGAAATTCATTTTTGGACGAGACTTTGTATAATAGTAGTACTTTATTAGGGTGTTCAACTTTCAATGTATTAGCGCCGAATGGCCAGTCAATTCGGAGAAAATAGGCTTCGAAATACATGCTTAGCTTTTATACAATTAATTTTTAAAAACCTCCAGCTATGCGTGGAGGCACTTGTGTCAGAGCACCTGCTTTCTACGCGGATGAATAAGATTCGAATCACTCGATAATTTTTTTAAAAAATTCATTTAATTATTTTTTTAAATTAAATAAATTTATTTATTAAATAAATGATATTTTATGTTATTATTTGTGTTTTATAAAGTAATATAATTACTGTGTAATTATATAAATATTTGTATATTTTATAAATATATTTTTATATTAATAAATATTTATAATAAAATATATAATAAACATTAAATGATATTTTATAAAAAAATTAGTTACAGTTTTATAATGTGAAATACAATGCATTATAAATAAAATATATTATATATATATAACATATAACATATATAATCTATAAAATATATTATTTTTATTATTAATTAATTTATAATTAATATAAAAATGTATTTTTATATATTATTAATTTAATAATATATTTTACAGATTATGTTATGTATAATATTTTATTTATAATGCATTGTATTTTTCACATTATAAAACTATTTGTAATTTTTTATATAAAACTTGTTGACCCGGCCACGCGTTGCTGTGGCTTTGTTTTAATACGTTAGTTCAATATTAAGCTATTCAATGCAGTCAAATTAATCCTCGTTTATAATTTTGGAGGAATGAAATAAAGTATAAAACATCAAATTATTTTAATTTTACATTTCATTCATCTCCTATTTGAGTGTAGTATAATGCATCAATTACTAACGAAGTCGTTAAGTAACAACATATGAAGATTTAATTTTATAAATGTGGTAAATAACGTTGATTCTTTGCAATTTTTAAAATTATTTTTATCTTTTTAAAGTATAACAACAAATAATTTTATACAACTAATCGTTAATCGGTGCACAACATTTTTCGGTAACCCGTATTTTGCTAACTATATAGATTCAACGGCTTCCGCACACGTGAGCATGTAACATCTAGTTGCCCATTCGAGAAACATGAATTTTCCTAGTCCAAGCATCAAATGAATATTGTTTGGGTTTTAGATTCATTTATGGTCATCTCGAAAGCCAAATGAATCGGGAATTGAAGCCTTTTGAATGATATTAGAGATTCTGACGTTATCAGTACAATACGTGGCAACAGATTCCGTAGTAGCAGATCCGAATTTTCGTTTAAACTTCACAGTCAAAATATTTGCTTCAAAGAAGTTCCCGGTATAATTCTTTTGATGATCAAACGTGCACCGTTGCATTATCTAGGTGAATTTAAGTTACGCAAATAATAACCAGGGAACCAACCGAATATTATGTGGTGACATTCCTGATGCATCTAGAGAATTCAAAAACTCGGACAATTTACGGTTTTGTTTTCATCAACAATAGTGTCGATTGGTTTAAACGGCTTTGGATGAATTGGCAACAACCCTGTGTCTGGAAGTTTATTTCATCACAATATCAACCTTTTTTCTGATTAAGTAACAGGATTACAGAGGCAATAAATATCTAGATAATTATACAGTATATCCGGAAAGACACTCTAAATCAGTTCCTTTTTGCCTACAGAACATTACAGAAATCTTCTGGTTATTTCATGCATTATGTATTGGGGATGAAGTTCTATTTCACCGTTTCCAATATTCAGTAGTTGGTTAGGAAATATTTGCTCAAATTGATCATCTTGCAAATGTACTCGCGTGTTTATGGTCAGTCGAAGTGTTTCCACGTTTCGCCATAAAAACGATTGTCTTAAACAAGCGTTAATCTCGTGAGCAAAAGTAAAGCGTGTAATGGCTGTTAATGTCTGTCGGAAATCACCAGACAGTAATACAACAGCAACACCGAATATTCTGTCGTTGCCATTTAAATCTTGCAAAGCTCTATGTAATGCTTTGAGTGAATGTTTATGGGTCATGGTACACTTATTCCTGATCATGATTGAATTCATTTGCAATACTGTAGCCAATCCATTCTTTTTTACAATGGTAAACATTGCATCTTGTATCTTGTATTTTATGAATGTCCAATGGGAGCTGATGAGGAATGTGCAGTTTTTCCCCCCATCTAACAAAGTGACAACAATGCCCGAAGATGCAATTTCCTATTGCAATCATATTTTCGCACGATTGCACCTGAAAGTTTAGTTGCTATAGGGAATGAAAATCCGGAGGTGTGGAACTCGAACGCAAAGCCATTTGACCTCATTCCAGTAATATCCAAAAAAATTATGGAAGCTTTTGAAATCCGTATCTAGATTCTCGTTCCTACCCCGAGAAGCACTCGGTGCCCAATTTCGACGCCCCTGCTCCTGTAAGTTCCGTCTCTTAAAAGGGACATTACGGCCGGCCGGCATTATCCGGCAAAGTTACGGGAGTTTCTAAAATCCGATTTCAGATTATTCTTGTTTCCCATCCAGAAAAGTACCAGGAAATCATTTCTCCCTCCTCAATAATTTTAAAGCAAGCCCCTTCCACAGTTCATGCAAAATACTTTCGTCTGGCATTATTTGACGTAGATATGAGTTTATCTTGAATTGGCTAGAGAATATATATTCGGATCGGCAGTTCCGAAATACAATCAAGACCCACTTTTTGCGTCTCTACGTCAGCAAATTAGGCTGGTACTGCTGTCCGAGAATATTCCGATCCCCCGGCGTTATCTGGAAAAAATACAGGAATTTCTATATTTCGATTTCAGACTCGCTTAAACCATCTCAAATTACACCAGGAATACACTTTTCCCGCGCCAAGACTTTAAGGGTGGTTCCTGCCCCGGTTTGCGTAAATGACGGTCATCCTGAATTACCCGGCAAAGTTACGGTTATTTCTCAGATTATGGATATCAGATTTGGAGTATCCATTTTGAAGTACGCTAGAGTCCAAGTTTTCACGATTCAATGCTTTTAATGTAAGCCCCTGTTATGGTGTGTCTAAAATACGGTCGGCCGGCTTTATCCGGCAAAGTTACCGTTATTTTTGGAAACTGGCACGAAAATTGGATTTCGCACCACGAAATATGCCAGGCACTTAATTTTCGTGCATTTTGGTTTGCAATATTTGCTTCCACAGACACATGAGCATTGCCACATTTTGCGAATATTCCCTTACGGGAATCCGGCAACGTTTTTTACGGATTCTTCACATTTCCGGCTATAAAAAAATTATGGCGTCATTAATTGAAATAAAAACTATCCTATGTTTTAAGTTGGACGAAATGAAACACGGTATGCAAAATTATATTACGATCGGTGGAGTAGTTTTGGAGTCCATCGCGGACAAACACTGTGACACGTAATTTTTATATATAAAGATATCATTTATTAATATTATATACAAAATATCATTTA